>JAURVB010003395.1:0-41282 GCA_033002965.1 Piper betle
GAAAAGGCTTTCGGCTCGTCCTGATATCGTGCCACTAAATTTCTGACAAGGTTGCTGCTGCTGCAAGGTGCCCAAGGGGATGGAATGGTAGTTAGGCCCATGGTTTTCTTGGGGAAAATGACTAAGAAAAGCTTATATTATAAACAATAAGAATGCTTTCGTAGGAAGTTCTAGCGCTGGTAATTCTTTTTAACTCTGATGGTAAGGGGCTTGATTTTTAAAGTTAGATATACTCTCTTTTATTAGTGATCTTTAATTGGCAATACTCAAGGATTGGTGTTTTCGACAAAAATTGTAGGATTCTATTAAATCAATTTATTTTAGCAATTCAAACCATGCATGCTATGCTTTACTTTTGGATGCTAAGGATCGACATGATTTCGTAGTTAGATTAAATTTAAGGGATGATAAATTGCCATCTTGGTCTTTGATTGTGTTTGGATATTAGAGTGCACGAATAGAAGAAACATCGTAGAAATGATCGTTGGAGTTATTTGTATTGGAGAAAGCAACAAATTAATAGAAACTATTGTTTGCATTGGAAATTGAAATCAAAAGTGTTTATATTAATTATGTGTCAAGACTCAATTTCTATGACAACAATATTAATATATGATAATAAATTTATAAAGATCGATCGGACATCGGGCGGGTCATAGTCATACCTAGTTACATATAAAATTCACGATTTTTTTGGTTGAAAATTTTTTGTAAGGTAAATTTGTAAGGCCAGTCCCAGACTCACGAGGTTGGTGATCTCCAAGTGTGATGATCATGATTGAGGCATTAACGTCAATCTACTTATTATAAAGAAAAATTTTTACCTCTTCCCGATAGTCGCCGGCATTCCCATTGATGATCGGGAGGATCAACGACACCCCCAATATCAGCGTCTCCATTGGGAGGTGACAAAACCCATTCTTATTATAAATCATGAAACAAGAACAATATATAACATGAATCACAAATGACACTTATTGTGATAAAAGACAAGTTGATCACATGATGAACATGTGCTAACATGGCGATTTATTCTCAAACATATAGATTATTATGCTTGAGTACTACTATATATGAAATCACATCCGAGGAGATTTCGTTCTCTAATTTGTACAAAGGAGCTTCTAGTTATTAGTTGAGAACGTCGCACATGACAGTGCATATCATGGTATCCATGATAAAAGCTTTGTACATTACTTTTATTCCTTTCAACTATACAATCTGCAAAATCTTAATTTTTGCCCAAAATAGGGTTGTACGTTTATGTATTTACAGAGGAGAGACAACCCAACAAACCTCCCCTTCCTGACTCCATGAAATACTTCTAGCCAGCATGAGAAGCTCCATCCATGCCTACTTTATTCCTGTAGTAAACATGTTTTTCCTTTGATACAGCTTTACTCATCATATCTGAAATATTCCTTGCAGTATAAATTTTTGTTAGCTCAAGAGATTTACTTTCCAACACATCTTTTATCCAGTGATATCTCACATCAATGTGCTTGCTCCTTGAATGAAAATTTGAATTCTTACTCAGGTGAATTGCACTCTGGCTATCATAGTGTACAATGTATCTCTCCTATTTAATGCTAATTTCATTCAAAAATCTCTTTGTCAATAGCATTTCATTGCAAGCTTCTGTAGTAGCAATAAATTTTGCTTCTGTTGTGGATAATGCAACACACTTTTGCAACCTAGACTGCCAAGACACAACCCCATTAGCTAAATTAATAACAAATCCATGATGTTGACCTACTTGTCTCCAAGTCACCTGCCATCTCTACATCGGTGTAGCCAACCAATAAATGTTTATCACTTCTAAAATATAAACACATTTTAGATGTACCTCTCAAGTACCTTATTATCCATTTAACGACTTGCCAATGTTCTTTACTTGGATTTGTTAAATGTCTGCTAATCATTCTAACTGCATATGTTATAGCCGACTTTGTTCAAACTATAGCATACATCAAACTACCAACTGCAAAAGCATAAGGAACCTTTCTCATTTCCTTCATCTCTGTTTCACTTAAGTCAGTTTTCTTCAACTTGAAGTGACTCCCAAGTGGAACTCCATTCGGCTTTGCATCTTTCATGTTGAATTTTCCAAGTACCTTTTCTATATACTTTTCCCGTGACACCCAAAGTTTTCTAGCTCCCCTGTCACGTCAAATAGACATCCCCAAGATTTACTTTGTCGGTCCTAAATCCTTCATTGCAAAGGATTTATTCAAGTTCTTCTTTAAACTTGCAATCTTAGCTCTATCATGCCCTACAATCAACATGTAATCCACATAAACCAACAAAATAATAAAGTCATTATCATCGAACCTTTTGATGAATACACAGTGATCAGAAACAAACTTCTTATAACCATTCTTTTCCATAAAAGAATTAAACTTTTTGTTCCACTATCTATGAGCTTGCTTTAAACCATATAAACTCTTTTTTAGTCTGCGTACCATTTGTTCCTTTCCTCTGACTTCAAAACCCTCTGGTTGCTCCATGTATATAGTCCCCTCAAGATCACCATGAAGAAAGGCCGTCTTCACATCTAACTGTTCAACTTCTAAATCTAAACTTGCAGCCAAAGCCAAAACAATTCTAATAGAAGATATTTTAACAACAAGAGAAAAATCCTATGCTTGCTACAATTCATCAAACTCAATAGAATAATATTCCCCACCATTATCAATTCTAAGGCATTTCAAAAGCTTACCAGTTTCTCTTTCAACCAATACATAGAAATTCTTAAAGTATCAAAAACATCACTTTTATTTTTTATACCATAAGCCCACACCTTCTTAGAAGTATCATCAATAAAAGTTGCAAAATAAATAGAACCGCCAAGAGATTTTACCTCATAGGCCTACACACATCAGTGTGTACCAACTCAAGAACTTCTGACTTTTTTATACTTGTGCTTGCAAAGGATTTCTTACGTTGTTTGCCTTCCAAAAAATGGTTACAAAGACTAATTTTAATGTCCTTGACCTTGGAAAGGAGATTTAACTTCTTTAAAGTCTCTAATCCATTCTCACTCATGTGTCCCAATCAATGGTATCACAAATCAGCAGTGGAATCAAATGAAGAGATATTAACCTCCCCTCAAACTAGACTCGTTTCACTGCAACACTTCTACCCTTTAGCAATAACAAGAGAACATTTTACAAGTTTATACACACCTTGTGCAAATTGTGAACCAAATCCTTCATCATCAAGCACTCCGGTTGACAACAAACTCATTCTCAAATCTGGAATATGTCTGACATTTTTAAGCACCAATCTGTAACCTGTATTTGTTACTATATGCACATCTCCAAGTCCCACAATTTTGGAAGTACGACTATTTCCCATCTTCACTATACTGAAATCTAAAGATTCATAGTTAGTAAAGAAATTTCTGCTTAGAGTTGCATGAAATGATGCTCCCAAGTCAACTACCCAACTAGCATCACAACCAACGGTCAAACAATCATTCTCACAATCATAAAAAATCACCATGTCATCATGTACAACATTAGTATTCGTTTTTCCTTGATCCTTGTTGTCTTTATTTTCAAGTCTTTCTTGAACTTCCAATAATCCGTCTTCATATGCCCTATCTTGTCACAATATTAACACTTCAAGTGTTTTCTAGATTTAGACCTTCCTCGACTCTTGTCCCTTCTATCCGTGTCTCTATTTCTTGATCTACCACTTGCCTTTTCTAACACTAATGCATGAGACCCTGAAGTTGATAGAGATTTTCTTTTCACCTCCTCATTCAGTAAATTGCTTGTTACAATGTCCATTGTGAGTTTTCCATCCAGAGCAACATTGCTCAAAGATATCACCAATATTTCCCAACTCTCTATTAAAGTGTTGAGGAGCAGGATAGCTTACCATTTCTCATCTAGAGTCATCTTCATCCTGACAAGTTGATTAATAATACTATTTATTTTATTAAGATGCTCACTTATGTTAGTTCCATCCTTATACCTTAAATTCACCAATTTTCTTATCAAAAGGGTCTTATTGCCAGCAGTATTCCTCTCATAAACTTCTTGGAGTTTATCCTATATTGCTTTTGAAGACGTCAATTCAGAAACATGATGATATAAAACTTCATCTACCTATTATCTCAAACAGGCCATAGCCTTCATATCTAACTCATTCCAATTATTTTCAATCACCTCTGCCAGTTTCTGACCAGTGATAGGTTCATACAAATCCTTGAAATATATATGATCAATCATCTTTCCTTTCCAATAATGCCAGTTACTCGACCCCTTAAAAGATATCATCTTAACATACTTCCCATCAACCATCTTGTTGAAATATAAATCACAGATACGCCAACTAGGCTTTTATAAATTTTGTCAAACACCTAGTGGGCATCAAATATCAACAACCAAAACTTGCAACATCCAAACCAAACAACCTGACTTTGATATCACTTGTTGGGATTAACCAAACAAACCAAATATAAATCCCCTATTTCAACACATAAGGATGAGAAGTACCAAACAAATAAAGAGATTAAACAAGATAATTTTACGTAGAAAACCCTAAATTTGGGGGAAAAAACCACGGGGCAAATGGCTAAATCAAATCTACTATATCACAACATTGATACAGAAAAGATCCACTGAGAATAAACTCCCCAATACTAATTTATTATACTTTTTACAAAATTATTATAAAGTCGTAGAAGATAATAAAGGAAGAATATTACATATTAAGAACTTGGCGAAGTTATCATTGATATTGCAAGCTAATCTCAACAAAGTATTCACCTTTCTTCAATCCACACAATTTTCTTTCTCCCTTCGTCGTAACAATTTTTCTCCAAAACCCAAAAACCAAAAAAACAAAGAAGAAAAGCTTCATACATTGCTTTTATTCCTTCCAATTAACTAAATTTGCAAAATCTTGATTTTTGCCCAAAATAAAATTGTAAGTTCATATATTTATAGAGGAGGGACAACCCAACATGAAGCTCTCACCACCGATGGACAGCAAAGTCTGTGCACTTGTGTTTTTGCTGTGAATAGTGGCGATGAAGGCCCGGATGGTATTGGTTTGATCATGGCTGATGTCTAGCCTGTATGTGTCTGAATTGACCATGACAAAGGCGTAATAGAAATGAGTGTATTATCTTGTGTCCACGGCAGACACCGGTAGAATGCTACTACTCCAATCCGTCCAGTAGCCACCCCACCTTTCACCACTTGATCGCCCATACCTTTTAACGATCGATCGCACTAACAGTTATTGACAAATCAAATGATCTGTGACTTGCTTGGCTACAGTTGTCCCACTACTATGTCAAATTATAATTTCTAATTAATCCATAATTGAATGTGTATATATTAAAGTCACGCACTAAATTGAATTTTGCCATCTCTTTGAAATGTATTGACTTTTTTTAGAACAAATACATTGACTTTTGGCATATGAACGTTGAATCAGTCCGTTTATAATTTCCATGTTTTTATAACTTTGGCGTGCAGATTCAAATATACAACTATGGTTTGGTTTGGACTAATTTTAACTTGGACTAATATATTCTTTCCTTGCCCCGCCCGACGGGCCCAATATCGTATTTTTTGTCTCTGGCTAGTGGATACTAGGGCTGCTAAACAGCCGAGTGAGCCGAGTTTAACTTGTTCAAACTCAGTTTGAATAACTCGAAGTTCGTTCAACTCGAATATCTTTTATGCGTTCGAGCTCGACTCGAACTCGAACACATTTAAACTGTTTAATTTTTACGAGTTCGAATCTAGCTCATTCGTGAGCTCAAAATCAGCTCGACAATATAACTTGAACCCACAACCTCAAGCCTTTAACTTCCATACCTACCATCTCAACTATCCCACTTCTTTGTTATTATATTATATATAAATAAATATAACTAGTTACAATTAAACTTATTAGTATATATATATAAAGACTATATTATTATTTTATTTTATTGAGTCAATTTCGAGAGTATAAGTTATAACCGAGTTAAGTCAAGTCAAACACTACATTTCTCAAACTCGACTCGAAGGATTCGAGTTCGAGTTGAGTTTAAGCTCGAATATTTAAATGTCGAGTTTCGAGTCCAATTGAACTAAGCCGAATGCCAAATATTCACGAACTGGTTTACTCAATTAGCAGCCCTGGTGGATACACAATATTTTGTCATGTAATTTCGTCACGGAACTTTATCCATAACATATTTATCATGGACTTATCAGGGTTATTCTATATTAAAATTTATGTTTCACACAATTGATGACAAATATTCACATTAAAATATTTAATACAATAATTTGTCATGAGAGATCAACATCAAAATTTTGTCATGGCTCTCTTATGGTAACCTTCATGTCGAACAGAAAAAAGATTAGAAAATAAAATATTTGACATAGCTATTTGTCATGGAATATTTGCATCAAAAATTTAATATGGTTCTTCAGTAGCAATGCCCATGCCATACAAAATTTTTTTCAAAAATAAGAAATAAAATATGCAACCGTCCACTTGAAATTTGTACATATACCCCCAATTAAGGACTTCATAAAATAAGAAACAGTTAACGTGCAATTATTTTCATGAGCTTCATAACCACCGTTAGTTTCAACCGGAGCCTATTCCACCACCACCGAGGGACCGAATTACAGTCATCGCTCAATGCAATGTTGTCGTTCACGAGTCCTCGGGGCAGCCTCTCTAGCTTTGGACAATCCTCAAACGTGAACTTCCTTAGCGAAGGAAACAATACTTCGTCGCTACATACCCTTCTCAACTCTGATAGATTACGCAGAATCAATACTTTAAGGCAAGGAAAGCGGATGTCCTCATCATGTCCTGCATCGTTTTCCTCAATCAACGCCACTATCTTACAGCTTTCAATTGAAAGCTCCACCAACCCATTAAGATGTTGAAGCCCCAGGATGCGTGCAAGGGATGAGCTACCAATGATACGAAAGAAATGCAAGTTTTGAAGCTCCATGGGACCAATATCGATCGTTTCTAAGCTGGGGCATTGACAGATTCGGAGCTTGGTGAGAGCAGAGATGCTAGAGCTTCTTGGTGTCACCAATTCTGTAACTGGGCACTCTTGGATATCCAACACTGACAGTTTCTGCATTTTCTGTGTAAGTATCATCAACAGCAGCTTCCAATCCGCAATTGGCCACTTCCTCATACACAACCGTCTTAGCGTATGCTTTAAACGCTCAAGACCATGTATGAGAAAATTGCTGCTATCACATACTTTCCCATCCTTAAACATAATTGTCAGATCTTCCAACTGGGTCAAATCCCATAAGTCTGAATTATGAAATGAATCTAAATTCCTTAAACTGAATGACAGAATTTTCAAGCTGACCATATTAGCAAAGGCACCTCTAGGAATATCTTCCAAGTAATTATTAAAGATGGAGGAGATAAAGAGGCGCTCCAGCTTGCTCAAATTACCGAGCTCCACGGGCAATACTCGAGCAGAGGTAAATCGAAAGCTTCTCAGATCAAGAAGTTGTCCAATGGTTGTCGGTACCTCAGTCAAGTTCCTGCTATTCACATACAATATCTTCAACTTGGACAGTTGCCCAATCTCCACTGGCAACCTTTCAAGATTAGTGTGACCCATGTAGAGATATCTCAATTCTGTCAACTCTCCAATTCGAAATGGGACGTCGACAAAATGAACATTTATTAGCTCCAATACTTTTACTCTGCGCATGGACTGGAAAAAGGCATCAGATATCCTAATTTTTTTAGCAGGAGCAACATTATGCCTAAAGATTAATGTAGATAAATTGCAGCAAAGTGGTTCTTGAGGCAAATGTTTTCTTTTAGATACATAAATTTTATGGGCAGCACTCCATTTTTCGCATATAACTGATGTAGTCAATTTGGCAACCCCATCATGTACAAAGAAACTCTGCTCCATTTCAGATAGAATCCAGAGGCCCATGTCTCTAATCACATCATGCATTTTAGAGAAAAGATCGCCCACTCTTTCCAGTAGGTTTGCCGTTTGCAAAGTACCAATGATATCATATCCTCTATTGCATGCTTCCTCCATGGTGTGGACGTTTAAACCGAGGAGGCCTTCTGCATACCAGTATTCAACGAGACTATTTGATGATATGTTCTCATCTTCTGGGTATAGGCAACAATACAAGAAACAATTCTTCTCCATGTCACTAGATAGGCAATCATAGCTAATTTTCAATCGGGGAAACAAAGACTTATCCACTTCGCAAGCCATTGAGGAGGAATTTTGAAGGCTAGCCAATGCATACTTCCATGCCTGAACGGAATATTTGCAAGTCATGGCTTTACCAATGACCGTGAGAGCTAGAGGCAACCCCTTACATTCTTTGGCAACTTCAATGGCGACTTCCTTGATTCCTTTGTGAGATTGAATGGTCTTGTGGCCAACAATCCTCTCAAACAACTCCCATGAATCCTCCCACTCCAAGCATTCAACTCGAACGTCTCGATCAGGCTGCAAATGCGCACACACCTTCTCCAATCGTGTGGTGAAGATGACTTTAAAATTGGATGGCTCCAAATCCATACGGTCTAATACTTCAAACTCTTCTAGACAAAAACCTTCCCAAATATCATCAAACAATAGAGCCACCTTCTTACCCACAACCTCCCTACTGATCCTTTCAACGCGTTTATGCCGAGGTTCGTTCACATCGAATCGCAAGTTCACTCCGTTCATAATTTCTTTTTGAATCCGATCTACATCTACCGACTTTGAAACAACCACCCAAATGACATTGAAACCAGATGGCTCCAAAAACTCTCTACGAAGTTTCTTCATGAGTGTACTTTTGCCAACACCTCCCATGCCATTAATGCCAACAGTTCCAACCTCATCGTCTCTAAGGAAATCACGCACCTGATTGAAAGCTTTATCTTGCCCAATTGAAACTGTTGAAGAAACTCGATCTCTTCTTACGTTCCGCACTTGTGGTAGGCCTCCTCCAACGTTGACCTGCACTTGCTCATGAGGTACAACATCACAACTAGTCAGACCCACGTCATGTATCTGGTTATGAACAACATGGGGAGTCTCCATCGATCGATCTGGATGAAGTTGGTCCAGAGGAGGGATACCCAGACTGTTGATTGCAGCTTGGATGCTTGGGGTGGAATTCGAAGGTGGAGATCTCTCCGTTTTATTGGAGAACCTCGGCATCTTAACTAGAAAATGATATAGATGATCAAATGAAACAACATATGAATATACATATACGGGGGAAATATATATATATATATATAATTAAACACGTACCGTGGAAGAAAATTTTAACACCAAGATTGGAAGCTTTACTATCTTATCATGAAAACAGGCTGAAGATGAAATTAAAAACAGAGTGTAGGAAATTTGGAAGGAAGCAAGAAATGGAATTCAGAACTCGCTAGTCGCAAAGGGAAGTCTTTGAGCATATTCAAAGCTTGCAAGCTTCGTAGTCAGCAAAAAAAATCAAAGTCAACGTCTAGAAATACATGATTATATTGTCATTCATAAGTGTCATTGCTAGAAATCAAAGCTGCCAATCTATCATGTCACCCTTACTTTCGGCACTCGATAAATACACGTATTGAGTAGTCTATCAAATATCAGAGCCAAGTTCGTTTGAAAGTTATTAATTATATGTATTAATATTTATATTATGTAAAATTGAATTGTAGAAATAAGAATCTAATAATTAATTCTTTAGCCAAGAATCTGATGGCTCCTGCACCAACAATTTCGTTGAAAATGGTGCTAATTTTTATTGGGCAGGGACCAAACAAGGTATTGGTTTGCTATTTTTGTGGGTTAGCGGTGCATTGACCAAGTTGATGCCTATTTTTCATAGTAACTTGGTTGATATTACGATAAGAGATCACCCTCATCATTGGATTTATTCGTTAGATGCGAGTTTTGATGTTCTTCAAACATTTTACGTTCAATACAATTTCTGCAGGATGCGGATCAACCCTCTCCCCCCTCCATGCTGAATTGCTGGGCCTAAAAAATCTGCTCCTACGTCTCCAAAGCTTACCAACACCTTCAACCACCCTTATATTGATGGATTGCTTTGCTCTGGGTTTAGCTGTTTCGAAGGAAATCTAGAGGCTCACAGCATGTGATAATTTTGTAATAATTATGTAAAGGATGGTCTGCAATATGCAAGCGAAACTAAAATGGAACCTCCAACGTAATTAGATAATTTAATTTTATTTGCGGATAGCCAGATACAACAAAATGCAAAGCTAAAATAAATAGTAAATATTTTTATTTATTATTTGAATAAACTTATATTTACTCTTATTTTAGAACGTCTAAAACTATATAGATGATCAACAAATTTTATAAAAATACACGTCGGTGAATACACATCTCAGTTTGGGTCATCTCCATTGTCCACTATGAGACGTGCAAATGGCGCCAGTCATTAAAATTTGGCAGCAAATTTTGAAGTTCATCATGTTGTTTTGAAAATTTGGGCAAGGGGCCCGTCTGGTTATCATGGAGCCTTCACAATTATGTACAAAGTGGGCACGTCTATTATGGCGTCTCTACTGATCTACTCTACATTATGTGTGTATATCTTCTCCCCTAACCTACAAGAGGTACGAAACTTGTGCATGCGTTACAATATTGGGAGTGGCACTGGCACTGGCAGCAATTTGGACATAGAATTGTAAAACATTTCATGATTTCTCACTTCTCTTGATCTGAATGACAGATGTTGGCAAGGTTGTTACAATATGTTTTTGTCGCGTCACTAGCTAGTACAATGTTATAGACATTATAACCACTCATCCAATCTCATTATATAAAGATAACGCTGATGCATCACGAAGATAATAAGATAACAGATCATACGATGTGATATATGCAATATCGGGCATAAGAAAGGCGCTCTCTTGGGCATAGAAAATGCATAATCATGTCTTCGACTAGAGGAAGGTGCCGTGTGAATTCAGGCGAGTCTATCAAGAATCATGATTCATGACACCACCCGATATCATATAACCCCATAACTAATCAAATTTAATGAAATTTATTTTTTAACGGTATAAAAAGACACTTCAATTTGGTGGGAAAAAATCGGATTCAATTAATTAATGCTGATTAAAATGGGTGGATAAGGATATGATCGGGTCGAGTGGGATCTTAGTGGGCTCGCCCGAATATATATACATTGAAGAGTGGGTGGGCGAGGTTGAAGGCACTAGTTGTCTACGACTCTTGATTGGCTATGCCGCCTTCTCTTGCAGCCGGGTAGATTAAAGACACCACTTTATCTTTGTCCAAGAATAAACATACAAAAGAAATCTCCTTTCTCATTTGTCAATGCTAACGCATTTCTTACGATGACAAGCCTTCTACTATGAGATTTCAAGAGACTACATCGTCTCCCCTCGGCATATTATTTTCTTCTCCTTATTTTTTTATGTTTGACTTTCTAGAATTATTTTTTTCCTATTTATAATATTGAGCTTCGTGTGGTGCAGGTATGGTAATCAACATGATAGTATATATATAATTATAATATAGCATACATTCTGTGCGGCAATAATTTCTTCACAAAATTTAGTTGTTTAAGTAAGACAAAAATTCTTTAATGAATACTTATAGTCTTGTAGAATACTATCAAATTATTTAAAACATGATTTGGGTTCATCTTATAATTTCACGTAGTGAGGATTATCTCTATTTTCACTCACACGAGGCAAGATGTCGTGCTATGCTCAATTTATATTGAATATATTTTAATTTTATATATAATTCTCATTGAATAATAAGATGGATTATAATAATATCGTACATATAGACGAGGAATGACTTAAAAATATTTCTTATTTGAATAAAAAGATGAATTTTATTTAATTAATTTTTTATTATATATTATTTCATAAAATTAAAGTTAGCCTGATTTGAATCCATGATAATCTACTATTAAATATAATTTTATTATTTGTTTTAACGAAATTCAAACTCATGTCCTCTACAAAATATATTTTTATTATATTGTTTAAATTTTCCTTAAATTTGAATGACTGATTCTAATATTTTTTAATCTTGTGCAATTATTAAATTCCTCTTTTATATATATTTATATATGAGCATATGCCCCACGTGGCATATTTTAATTTACATGGGGTATAAATTTTACATTAATGCTGGAAATAATTCATAATTGTACCCTTTTACAATTTTTATTATTTCATTAACTTTTTATTTGAAAAGATTATCGACGTGGTCTTCTCGCATTCGTCTCACTCACGAAAAAGTAGGCACATTACTTGCGTACAACTAACAACTTTGTCGCAAATGGGCCTCAACTTGGTCAGTGGCGGAATGGGAAACCATACCCAAACTGGGCCCGGCCCAATTAAAGTTGGCATCTCTCTCGTTTTTTCTCCTATTTTTTTCACTAAAATTTATTCGTGCTGATGACGCAAAGGGATTGAATGCAAGAAAGTCATCATTAAAACCCAACATCGCATGTGGCATTGTTCCCCACTAAATATATGTAATATTATATATAATATACCCCCACACTTTACAATTACTAACACTCTTTAATTAACGTTCAAAATTAATAGTTTAAAAATTTAAGACTCGAATTGAGAATCAACTCTAATATGTTATTGGAGTTGGCTCGATCGATCCAAGCTAATTCGAAGTCATTTATATTAAAATTTTAATTACATAAATAAATAATTGTATAAAAATAGTATATATTATTCTTTTGATATTTAAAATTAATAAATATTTAGTTTATATAACATATATATTAATTTATTTAATATAAAAATATAATATATTTTGATAATTTTTATATCTTAACTCGAAGTGTTATTTGTAAAATATGTGAGTAAGCTATAGAGTAAAGTCGATTCAAGATGTTTTTAGAGTGAAAAATAAAATTTAAAATTATGTTAAAACCCTCATAATTTTGCATCTTAAACACGAGTATAACAAGCCCCAAATTTGGGGGAAAAAAATATTGGTCGACCAAACTTATCAATTTAAGTGAAATTTCCTAGTTTTTCATGCAGGGTGACTTTGACAACTTCTGGAACTCTTCTTTCGCAACAATGTACTTGGTTGTACTTTACCCCTTGTAAATTCCACACACCATTTAAGTTAATCTTTGACCGGCCAATGTTACATTGCAATACTGCAATAATTTAGAGACCAAAACAAGTAAAGGATAAAATAAACTAAGTTTTTGGAAGTTATGTATTTTTTATGAGCTAAGCATCCCATATTAAAATTTTAAATTACTTGAAATGTGGATTTTGGAGTTACATAAATTAAAGTTGGATTACTCCATGTTTTCGATCGCACATAATTTCAATTATGATCTTGCTAAATTTTATTTCGGATATACGTACCTGAAAATCTGAATTCAACACATGGAACTATTTTTGATGCTGTCTCCCGACCACAACTGGAAGTCTGGTAACCAGCATGACAACTCAGATTGGTCCATTCGGGAGGAGAGCACCCGTTATGAGTTGTCTTATACTAAACCGAACCGATGGACCCAACTCGGATCAACTTTATTTGCTTCCCAACTCTCTTATTTATAGTGCATCGCATCCACGCTGCACTCCATTACCAGCCTCCTTGCTATTCGTTAGAGCTCCATCGCCTCTTCCTTTCCTTTTCCATGGAGAAAAGCCGGTCTTTTCCGGAATACTCCAGTGGATTCGACATAGATAGATCGAAATCCTATAACTTCAATGGGCCGACTGGCAAGGGAGTGGCTTCTCCATCTCTAGCGACCCCGAGCTGAAAAGGAGGAGGAGAATTGCAGCTTACAACGTTTTCACCATGGAAGGTAAAGTGAAGTCCTCAGTTAGGAACAGCTTCAAGTGGATCAAGTCCAAGTTTTCGGAGATACGATACGGCGTGTGAATTGAATCCGATGAAATCAATCGAATTCATGTTAGTCATGACGATCTTACTTTCCTGATCTTCTCTGTGCTTTAGATCTGTGTGTTGGATCAGAGTTTTGGTTCTTCTTGTTCACGATCATCTAGCGATAGTTTCAATCGGCTTTGGTGATATGATGTGCATCTCTTTATATAAGACGGGGAAAGCAAAGTGCTAGCCCAGTTGATAGAGTGATGGAAAAGATGGAATTTATAAGACATGGTGTACAAATTTTTTTTTTTTTTGGGGGGGGTGGGGGTGGGGGCAGGGCGGGCAAAGCTTAATTAGTCTGCTTTTGACGGCTGTGGTACGTTGATAATTAGTGCTGGTGATCTGCTTGTATATATACATAGTAACTAATCCTACCAAATTAAATAAATGTAAACGTTTATACATATATAAATGTAATCATACTTTTACAGACTGGCTACCTATGTTTCTGCTAGCTACTTAATCATGAAATTGATGATCAGTTTATATAGGGCTTGCAAAAGCTAAGCTGGATAATTTACTGGCCTTCATATCTGATATAGTAACAATCTTAAACCCCGGCCGAGATAATAACAATAGCAAGCATCTCCATGAAAATCAGGAGATCACTAGCCGATTGATTGTAAATATAAGTGACATATGTCCCGAAGGAGTATATATGTGTGGGAGTTCATTGCATTATTATTTGGATCAGTAACTCATATTTCGTACAATATTTTCCATATATTCATGAGAAGAGCAGCTGCTATAGATATGGCGTTTTCTCAATCGAAATGAAGAGAAGTTCGTCGTTAACTGGCAATATTTCTTGACATGACCACCATCATCTTGTCAGCATGTTTTAATTTAATTAGAGGCGAAAATGATATCCCACCAGTTAAAATCTTAAAACCTGATAAATATGAATCTTCCAGGTATACTGGAGTTTCCCCCGAGCAAGTAGGGGCTGCGGTAAGCTACCTAGTAGTAGCCACCGTTCAAAAAAACATCTGGGCCCAAAGCGTGCGCCGCCGCGTGTATGTAGGACCCGTCCATAACAATATGCAGTGCTCCATTTTCTTTTAACTTTATTAGTGATGCACTCTCCAAGTTGCACCAAGCAATTGACGACGCATAAACAATTATTTTGCAGTAATTAATAGTCTGTTTCAGAGTTAATTATCCAACATTTACATTTGGCGCATAAAAATCACCATTGCACGAATCGGCCGATTTCGTGTGGAATCGGCCGATTTAAATCGGATCGGCAATGTGCTGATCCGATTTTGGAGCCAAATTGGTGACCAACTAGGCCAATTTACTCCGATTCTGACCGAGTTAAATCCGATTCGGAATCGGGGTAAATCGGAAAGAATCGATTTTAGGGTAAATGACTAAAATACCTTAGGCTTGATATTTATTAAATTATTTAAGCATGGATAAAATTGAAATTTTGATTTTAAAAACCTAAAACTTACCCCCCCCACCCCGCCGCCGCATTTTTGCCCTTCGCCGCTGCGTTCCGCCCTTCGCCGTGCTTCCTCGACTCCGACCTCAGCTCCGACCGGCCGACATCACTGTGGAAACAAGACTCGTTTCCGCCCTCCGCCGCCGTGCTTCATCTACTCCAACCTCAGCTCCGACTGGCTGACATCGCTGTGGAAATGAGACTCACTTCTGCCCTCTGCTGCCATGTTCTGCCCTCCGTCGCAGCGCTTTCGCCCTCCGCCATGCTTCCTCGACTCCGACCTCAGCTCCGACCGGGCTCCGACCTCGACTCCGACCTCAGCTCCGACCGGCCAACATCGCTATGAAAACGAGACTCGCTGCCGACCGAGCCTCCGTTCTCAACACCGACCGATTCGTATAAAGTTGGATTTTTGTTGAAATTGAATGTGCAAATTGTTAGCTATGCTTCACAAATTGTTGGCTATGCTTCACAAAGTTGGAACGAATTCACCTCAGCTCCGACGGGATGTGCAAATTGTTGGCGATGCTTCACAATTTTTCATTACTGATTTGAGATTCATGATCAAATTCATATGTCAAATTTGATGTTATGTGCTGTGCAAATTTGTATGTCAAATTTTTCATAAATTGATATGTAGTGTGCAAATTCGTATGTCAAATTTTTCTGTGCAAATTCGTATGGCTTGAGCTGTGTAAATTTGCATCAACACAATTTTGGTCATGCGTCCAAATTGCTTGAGCTGTGTGAATTTTTTTCATTTTGTTCATGCATCCAAATTGCTTGAGCTGTGCAAATTGTCACAGGGAAGATTGATTATGTGCTCTGCAAATTGTTGTACCGTGCAAATTATATGTTGTGTAAATTGTTGTGTTGTGCAAATTGTCGGTGCGTGCAAATTTGCCTGCTCTTCTAAACGAGATTGTGCAAATTGTTGGTATATCAAATGTTATAATTATGATATTGAGGTATGGTGATGATAAATTGTGATGCTCTTTTATACTTGTATTATATTATAAATTTGTGTATTTATGTTGAAAAATTATATAATTATGTATTTCAAGTATTTATGTTACGAGTTGCCAAATTTTTGTATATGACCAATTTGAACCGATTCAGGCTGATTCAACTGAACCGATTCCTGTCTGATTTAGACCGATTCCGATTCCGATTTATGCAACCACGATGAAAACATAAGAATTTTTCAAAAATGTGGCAGGGTCAATTCGTTTGAAGCTTCCCTTCCATCGATTTAATTTTATTTGTTCCCCAACCTTCAACGATTGGCCACTCCGCCATGGTATTGCATCTATCGGGAAGAAAATCGTTGTTTTTCTCTTTGGTTTATTTGGACCTACACCAATAAGAAGTTGAAGTGATTTGACTTTCAGAGTATCCATCTAAGTGCCAACTATTGAATTGTCAAATGGATCTGTACAAATTAGGACTTGGAAATCGAAAAGTACAGTTTCTAGATCGCTAGTACAGCATACAAAGGGCTTGTACCAAAGTTTCATCTTGTTCCCTCTCCAGTACGAGCCTTGAAAGATTAGCAGTACTATTTAGACGAATCAAAATGCTTTGTAGTACGATTCAGGCCATGGTTCTAGGCAACAAACAATCATAAAAAATTATAAATCTTTCTAACAAGCAAAAGGTATATAATCGCGGAATGAGCTCTAGGAAGATGGGTGAAAGAAAGCCTGCAATGGAAAGCGTCATTGAGTGCAGCGTTGATGAATACCTGTGTATGATTTTGAAGTTTGCCGGCCTCTGTTCTGCATTCACCAGCGCTGCACTCAATCATGCTTTTGTTATGCAGACACAGACTTTGTGTTCGTCTTTCCATCTCGTTTACATCTCCAATTCCAACGAACTACACCAAAATTTGGAAGAATAAGGAGCGTATGAGGCTGAGAAAAATACCAACTTATGCCTCATCATCCTCGTCACATTGGCTTGATCCAGGTATGACAATTTCTAATTCATGGTTGTTATTTTTTTGTTTCTAAGCGATGAGTTATCAATATCTTGTTTCAACCAGAGATTTTAACTTTTGCATTCCCTTTTCCAAGAGGTTAACAGCAATTTGCGTTGATACGACTTGAAGCTGTACGTATCTGTAATCAAGAATCTTCCACAGTGAATTATGGGCCCTGTAAGGAACTCGAAGCGTTGAAGTTGATTTCTAATCAAGCAACCAGAAGCATCCGTTCTTTTTATTTTGTTATAATTTTTTTGAGCCTCGGCTCTGGAATTTTGCTTCTCTGGAGCCGAAAGAAACGTAGGATTTAGAAATTAATGGAAATTTCCATCCTACTCTTGTGACCGACCAGCCTCGACCATGTACTTTAGTTTTATTATGTACAAAAATGAGCAGATAGAAAATCATGTGCCATGCATCATCCGTTCATTATTAAACACATAAATCAGGAATCCAGGATACTCTTTTTTATTTGTCGCTCAAACCTAAAGATACTATAATATTTGTTCAAACTTTATCGCGTTTGGCTGTTATACGAATCTCCTGACGTCCGTTTTTAAATTCCCCCCGTAATTTTGTGATTTATAACCATGTTTTTATAATTTATCGATTTTCCATCCAAACCCGTTTTCATTGTTGCCCGCAGGCAGCACTTAAAGAGGGGATTCATTCTCTTGTATTAACAATATAATAATAATATAATCACGAATCAAATCTTGCCTTTTTTGAATGAATTCTCTAATAAAATTTAAAAATATTGTAAAAAATTATGTAATTACCAAAAAAAATCACAAAATTATCTATAAATAAATTAGTTTTCTAAAATAGCACATATATGTGATAACAAATGTTACTATTTATGTAAGAACATAGATAAAAAATGTGATAGGAAACATTGTAAAACCCTATTTTTGGGTTAAAGGTTTACCCGGTTGTTGCCTTGCCCAGTTGAGGTCAGTCTCGAATTAGTTCCAATTAGTTAAGCTTTCAAACTATGAGTATGAGGTCGAGATGTCCGTATGAGCATGATATAGAGGCTGGGTATGCCTGATATAGAAATAATATTTTCAGTTATGTTACACCATAGTATGAATTATCAATGTATCCTTGAGATATGCATGTTTTTGCTTATGTTAGTTCAAGGTCTTAAGCCTATATGTAAGTCATTACAGTGTTTATTATCCATTTAAAATTTTTTAAGATATCTTTTTACATGCTTGATAGGGATTTTGGACTTTTCTCAACACGTCGCTATTTTACGTTGTTCTTTTGTTCTTTTGTTTTGACTTGATGTGTATTCATGCATATCTAGTTGAGTGTTAGCTACACAATTAGTAATGTTTTCTATTTTCGATACGCCAAAAGGGTTGTTTCAATTTATTTTTTCATTTGAGTCTTAGAAATTAATTAATTTTAACATAACTCAACTCAATCATAATAATTCTGATCCAGTTCTTATGTGAACCGGAATTGAGGTATTACAAACATCATCATTGTTTGCAGTTGTATAAATAATGATGAAAGAAAACCAACAACAAATGAAAATAAAGAATAATAGTAATAAATTAGAGAGACATACAACAAATTTTCATTCATCAAAACCTAAAAATAATTTGGATGAAATTCAATTATAATCATATAAACAAAACCCTAATGTATTGAAATTTTGAAAATGCCATGCTAAAAAATCTTAAAATAATTTAAATATTAATGAATTGTAAGGTCTTATGACCAAAAATAATTGTAAGATCTGATAAGGAACTGAATATGCATGGGTGATATCACCTATTCATTAATAAAATTTCTAAAATGTCATTCAGGACATTTAATGGATTATGATTTCGTTGTTTTTAATTTTGTCTTACATCATATTCGCTGTGAGACCTTTCAGCAAATTATTACTTAGTATTAATTCTAAAAATTATATTTAAAACCTGATTAAATATATATTCTTCATTCAGAATAATAAGCTAAACTATTTATAAATTATTCACTGCATCAGTAAATTGGGCTATTTTTATTACCTATTATCACCTCAAATGAAAAAATTAAAAACTAACCTTTGATAAAGATCATGCAATCGACTAGGCGTTTTAGATTTGGAATATGAACTTAATGGAAGCACATATACTTTATTTATTAAAAATAATCGATGCACCTACTAGCTTCCCTCGGTGAAGGTGTAGGCCACGTTGCATTAAGCAACCAATGACTTGTTCACACGTTATATGAGTTTATTATTCGACGTTAATTTAGTTGGCTCCGTCACAGCAAGAGCCACAGATTGATCCTGGTCATCACTATGAAGCTTCCCAGCCATGTGGGGAAACTTTTTTTTTAATTTGCCTTCTTGTTGAAAGATTGGGTTGTTGTACCAGTTTGAAGTTGAAGGTGGTGACTGAGTTTCAAATCATCCAACTGCCAAATATTGAATTCATCAAATGGGTAAGATGGAAATTATTCAATGCAGATTAGAAAGAGCTGCAGTTGTAGGAGTACCACATATTCTAGTTCTCTAGTACAAAATACGATCGGCTAGTACACCAAAGTTCCATCTCATTTCTTCTCTAGAGTGCAATATTATGCATGGAACAGTATCGAGCACAATTCAGATCACCATGTTCAGTATATAAATCTGTCTTCGAGCAAAAAGGTAGATCAATATGGAACCTGCAGCTGTTGAATATTAGAGGAAGAAGTTTAAATCTTGCAATAGTGGAAATCATTATTGATTGCAGCGTCGATGAATCGCCTTTCAGTGGTCTTGAAGTTGGTAAATGCCATTGTCCTTCAATTTCACTAGCGCTGCACTCAATCATGTTTTTGTTATGGAGGAGATAGATGTAGTTTGTGTTTGCATTATCCAACTATTCGCCAAATATTTCAAATCTTTTGGACGGCCAAGGTTTCGTAGTACTAGAAGGTGAGGGAAATACCATCTTAAATGTTTAGCAACACTATGATTTGCTTCACTAAATTTTTAGAGATCAACTGTTTTTTAGCATTATCTGAAGGAGATATAGCCATTGTGCAATATGCTTTTGATAAAGGGCCTTTATACATGAGCTACAACTAATCTAGTTTAAATGAGCTACACCGTTCATTTTGAGTAATTTAGTATGTTCCACTATTTAAAAATTGCATAGATAATTAAAAAATAAATAATAAGACAAATTATAAAATTTCAGCACAATCTCATCTTTATAACCCTTTCATCATAATTTTAAATTTAAAAATAAGTAATGATAATGTTTAAAAAAATAAAATTTTATCAACTTTCTCGTGCATCCTACTTTATATATGTAAAAATTATTTTGTGAGACTCACTCAAAAAAATGTCTCACAAAATAATTTTAATTAAATATATAACTCATATAAGTTATATAATATGTAACTCGTATAAAATTTTCCCTTTGATAAAGATGTAGTCATATTTTAACATACTTTAGAGGTAAACTATAGCTTCGGCCCAGCTACTAGTGCATTGCTAGCAATAATTTTCAAACCTTCCTAACACATTATGTAACACCCCATTTTGGCTCACCCGTGAACCGATCCGGAAATATCACCGACGACTCGCTAGTCTACTGGGTTTGGTTAAGCCGACCTGGATCTGCCTTCGACGTCTTAAGATAGAGATGTGACATGCAAAACATGGATGGAACAATTGGGTTCTAACGCAATCCTACATGCATACCAAGATGTGTAAACAAAAACAAGACAAAATAATAAATGAGGAACCGAAAGAAAATATATATTTTTGAGGAAAAATGGACAATATTTCCTCTAAAAGTGCAATCAAGGTCAACCTGTCCACTACAAGGGTATATAAATATGTTATAAAAATAAGATAAAACATAACAATCTACCATGGCATTCAATCATTATCTCTTTCATTTTCGTCTAAGCCGAGTTTGAACTGCAAGGCTCCCTACTCATTCTCATTTCCCGGTTCGTTTCATAATAAGCAATTTATCCAAACAAATACATCATAATTATCATTCAAATAGCATTTATACACTATCATTATATGTTACATGTGGCAGGTATATGTGTGTGTGATTTCTGTGTTGCTTCTCTGCAGTCCCGACAGCTCTCATTCTTCGAAATGCTCACCTACATATATATAGAAAACCATCAGTAACGAGTGTTACTGGTCTGGAAAATAACTAATATCAATCTGGCACAGGAGAACTAACCTACCTGTTGAATAAAAATCATATACTTCCTCAAGAACTCTCATCATCAGGGCATATATGGGAGCCATCGACTTGGATTGACAGCGTCCCCTTTTCTTTCTCATTCTCATACTTTGGCCATTTTTCTATCGCTTTTCGCATCAAATCTCATTCCTTTATGCCCTCTACGTCTTCCATATTACTCCTGGCCCTGAGTACAAGGGTCGAGTACTCTCAGGCTGCGCCTTCAATACCTTTTAAAATCACAAGTTTAGACATGCACTGCATTGCAGTACCCGTGAACCTTTATACTTCCCCGGGTTTGAGGAACTCAAAGGTAGAGTTGTCAGGATTCCCTCGGGAATGAAGAGGGTGTTCTCCAGCTCCAGAGCTCGCTTTGACGAGCACACGCCCTATCTCTAGATGTGGCTGTTGTTAACCCTCATTCCATCTCTCACTGAAAACACAAAAATTATACATATATAAGACTGGGTTGGGATTTATATGATAAGCCCGAAGGCAACTTGTGGTGGATCTTAATTTTGAAAACTGACTCGAGGGATCTCAACCTCGAAGGTTATTAATCTAGAAAATTGTTGGCTAAATAACCTGAGTTAAGTGGGATCCGATAAAATGCTACGTAACTTGCCTTACACATGATAAATCAAATACACAATAGAATAGCGTAAAACAGATAACGAGTCCTAAAAGGACCTGGCAGAAGCTCCAATCGGTCCTCGCGCCTAGGCGGCGAGCTCCTACTCCGTACCTACACATCAAAACTAAATACTAACGCCCGCTCATGATGCAGTCATACATCCTATATCACGTATACATCCATCACGCATCAATCACAGTCACATCAACCTATGTCAATTTTAGCAAGCCTACTTAGACTAGTTTACATTAGATCATGTTCATTACTTAGTTACCCTAATTAATTTCTTAGCTTTCATTTTTAACACCACTCAATCAAACAATTTCATATTTTATTCTCAATAAAATATATATATATATATATATATATATATATAATTATAACACACAATTCACCAATCCTAGCATACAATTCTAATAATTAGTACTTTTAAATAATTAAATTAAACTAATTTATACCTCGCACTATTCGTAGTTAGAATTCAGCACCCTATGGCATCCGAAGTTCGATAGGGTTCGATCGAAGGGATCGGCAGAAGATCGACGAATTTCGGCAAATCCAATTTTCAGTGGTTTTTCGGCAACTATTTCGGCAGGGCAATCGGTCCTTTCTAAACCATAAGTGGGGTCTTATTGGAGCCCAGTGCGCTGTCGATCATCGAAGACTAGTTGTGGTTGAGGCTACTGTCTGATGGAGGACAGCCTCTGGGCATGGATGGTTGGTTCTCTCGGCGGGTTGGCCAACCTATGAGGATGGCGGTTAGGCGTGGATTCCGTGGTGTCGTTATTTAGCATGTTCACCCTAGTTATACACACTCGCTGGTGTTAGCACTAACGTAAAATTATCTCCACGAGTAACAGCTAGATAAGAAGGAGCCCAAAAGGGAGACACAAGTGGGGGACTCAGCAGACCATTCATCTGGTTCATTTTTGGGACTTCATATATTCTTTTTGATTTTGTTTTATTAGCGGTAGAACAAGGTTTGTTCTATGTTTCTGTATCTACGTATCTGATAAAACTTGATTTTTTATCTTAACTGGTTAATTGGGATTGTATAGTTTTGCTATAGAATGAAAGCAATTACCCTGTTTTGGTTCAACTATTTGTTTTGTTTCTTTTTCGTGTTTTATCTGATGTGCGGATTTGGGAAGCAGGTTGGACCAAAGGTGACCCTGAATCGGAGGTCGTGTTTTGGGCGGGTTGTCACAATTTGGTACTAAATTTTAAAATTAAAATATCATCATCAATAAAATTAGAGTTTTTTATCATAAAAATAAAAAATTGTTGATATTACTGGGTGGTAGAAAAATTTGCCTTAATTACTAAAAAAGAGAGGAGGAATATAGATTGTCTAATATACACTCACTTAAAGATTAAAATAAATTTAACTAAAAATAAAAAGTTAAAAAAATTAAAGAGTCGATAGGTTGGCCACCCGATTCAGGCTACCTCGAGTCGCTCGAGGCTTGGGTGCTTAGATCCCGATTGGCCAAATCTAGGATGGGCAGATCCCAATTGCCCTCAACCTAATAGAGGGTGGGATTCGGTTGCCGGTAACATTAAAAGTATTTTTCAAAATCACTGTCACTGAAATTAATAGAAAGATAATTTAGTTCCCAAGTCGGATTTTACTGGGTAACTAGCTTCCGTGTCGTCACATGCTAGGCTAACCAATTAGATTATTTTTAAAAATATTTTTGAATGAGATATCATTTTCGTAAAATTTTTGATAACTAAGTTGATTTTCCTACTATCTATTAATGTAAAACATTGTATTTTTTTTATCATAAAGATGTTTTACAATTATTGTCGATCTTACAATTCATTATTAAATCAGTAAAAAATATTACACATCAAACATATTTTTTATTTTAAAGTCAGAATAAAAAACAGAGAAGGAAAGAAGTCTTTCTGATACAGCCTGGGTCAGTTGAACGTCTATCTCGAAGCGGGGCCAAATGGAGGAGGCCAAGGCGGCGGCCTACTACGACGAGCTCTCCCGAAAGGGGGAGGGCGCCGCCCGCTTCAAGCAAGGCCTCGGCTACTCCGCCGCCGACGCCGCACCATCATGGCGGTCCTCCTCCTCCGCCCTCCTCTCCGGCTTCGTCCGCGCCTCCGCCGGCGGGAAATCCGACCCCGACGCCGCCAAAGAGGCCCAGATGAGCACCATCAAGGCCAAGCTAGCCGGAAAGTCCGACTCTTTTCGGGGTTCCGATCGCCGATCCTCCCGTGGGAGCCGCCGGCTGGAAGAGAGGTGGAAGAGTCGGAGTAGGAGCCGAAGCCGGTCCCCGCGGCGTGAGCGGTCCGAAAGGCGGAGGAAAAGGAGCCGGAGCTTGTCGCCGCCGGAAAGGGGAGGAGGAAGGAGCGGCGGAGTAGGAGCCCGTCGCCCCGGCGGCGGGAGAGGTCGGGAAGGGAGAATCGAGAGGATCATCGCCCTCGGTCGTCGCGGGGGAAGGAGAAGGAGAAGGATGGGTCGGTGGATTATTCGCAGCATATTGAGGGATACAGTAATATGGTCAGTCTTTTCCTGACAAGCAAAAACAGAAAGAGAATTTATTTTTATTATTTTCATTATTTGGATCCAAATTCAGCTAATGGAGGGATTGATTTGATATTCATTCAGTTTGGTTTGAATTGCATTGTTTGTTGTCTGAGTTATGTAATCGAAGTGGCATTTTCCTTAAAAATCCATGCTGCATCAGCGTTTAGGTGAGTGTGAAGGCTATGATAAAACAGTAAAAAGAAAAAATCATGTATGTAGTTCCATTTGATTAAAGTATCCCATATAACAATTCTTAAGAATGCCTAATACTTCTCTGTCTAGGGCATGCTTCTCTTTACTTGTCTAGTCGATTGTTGAAGGAGTAGGCCCACAGTATGGATGCATACTATATCTTGATCACCTTCGCTATAACTATACCTTCTTCTTTTTCATTGAGGAACTTGACTTCACTTGGTATCCTTTTTTTGCTGATGCAGTCCAAGGTTATAGTTTTCATGAAACAACTGCATTATGCTTTCCACTACTAGTTCTTACTGCGTGTTGCTGATTGTAATTCTTCTTTATATCAGACAGCTGCTGAGAGGGTTAAAGCTAAAAATGAAGCTTCAGCTATCTCAAACTGGTACTTCTCATCATCTTTTTAGCCCTCATAGATGGTCTATAGGGCTAGTGTTTGAGTGTTCAATATGGCATCACTCGTCATCATTTAGCTGATTTAACTGGGAGGAAAGTATGCATGATGAGGTGATCAGACATAATTCATATATAACGTTATACCTTAAGTTTGTTGTCTTTTTGCCATAGCTGCCAAGGATAAGATCATGGGTAAAGGATGGGAACGGTTTGAATTTGATAAAGATGCACCTCTTGATGATGAGGAAATTGAAGGTCAGCTCGTGCACCATTATTTACAGACTAATATTACTCGTCCTTGAATTGAGTAGTTTTCTGTTGTTGATGCAGTTGAGTTGTAGTATGCGGTCTTTATGGAACCTATCTAGTCGTAATATGTGTGAATGACATGCTTATCATTGATGCTAATGACTTATCTTTCTAAATTTAGTGGCGGATGATGATGCGAATCTGGTCAAGGATATGGACAGAACTTTCCGGTTTTCTTCGATGGAAGTATGCTTATAATTTTCAGGCTTGTTGGCAAGTTAATCGTTACAAGAGTGGTTTTTTCACATTATTCCCTGATTCTTTTTTGTATGATGGTTTCTTCTCTCTTCTCTCAAGGCAAAACGAGAAGCAGATCTCGAGTCTGCTCACGACCAGGCCATCTTTGGGGTACCTTCAGCGTTACCTTACAAAAATGAAGATGCTGAAGGATTTAGGGGGCAAGATTCCACTGACAAAAGTACTCCCGATGCAAACCTCATGAGTGAAAAGGCAAGACTTGTTATTAGTTAGAACCATTCCCTGTAATAGAGCACCCTCACGATGTAGGTCTTTATCACAGGTATTGTCAGCGCAGCAAGAGCTCTTGGCGAGATAAAGTTCGCAATCGTCAGAAAGGATAAGGCTGTTTGTTGGATTTTGGCAATCCGCGACTGCAGTTACCTGAGGTGAGGTATTTGACTGACTGAGACTTGTGTACATTTCAAATCAGGATCTTGATGAGGATTTAAGGTAACATCGGATTGCCAAGCACCGGAAATGGGTACGGTATTGTCAAATATGATGTACCAGTCGCAAAGATGACATGAAGGAAACGAGGACCCTAATAGGTGTGAACCAGGTCAATTTTGGAGTTTAAATGCCATGCTTACCTATGAATCATATGAAGTAATCTAGTGGCAGGGTGGTTTTTAATATTTTATGTTATATTTGGTGATGTCCAGTTGTAGTTTTATTGTAAGTATCCACTTATGTTTTAATACAGCATTTGATGATGACTGGGGATTTTGTCTATATTTGCAAAATTTTACGCTGATACGGAAATTCTGAAATACATCTTTAACATATTCCAATAGATGTTTTGAAGTTGGTAATCTTCGAGCTAAGTACTATATTGGATATCGAGCTATTAATACGCTCGTTCCTGTGTGGTGTGTTCTCTTGCATTCTTTAGACAAGAGGTTATCATTTACAATAATCACAAAGATTGAAAGTATAATGATCAAAATCCTCCCTCAGAATCACTAGAAGAGGATGCGGTCGTGAATGTACTACCTAACAATCAAAATCCTACCTCAGAATCACTAGATGAGGATGTGGTCAGGAATTTACTAACTAACAGGGAGCTCGGAGGCAAGACTGGGAATTTAACTGGTGATGGCTGGTCTGACAGTCCTTACGGCGGGGCACGCCCGGCGATGGCTACCAATGCCTTCTTTCTCTTCCGCTGTTGGACTCCGGCAATGTCCACACATGCTTGATCAACCATGCCCAGAAAGTCCTTCACTATCACAAACAGCTGCATTGGTTGTGACCCCTTTACCCCAGGTTGATAGTATTCATATGTTCTATTGACGAGGTTCAAAACTCTCCTCTCTTCTTCTCGTATCAACCCCACCACCTCCTCTGCTTTGAGAGCAAACCTCCTCATCTCTCTGACAAATCCATCGCTTTCATTCTGATCGTCACGTCTACCATCCAATAATATTCCTTTAACCTCCTCCACCCCAGCTGCCATGGTGGAAGAAGATCCAACAAGAGAATCATAGTCAACTGCAGCTGCTTTCTTCACATTGCCCAGCTCAACGCTAAGGCCTCCAATTACTGGTAGCCCAAGCTTCAAGTATTCTTGTTCTCTTACCTCTCCTTGCACTTCTGAAATTGAATCATGGTTAAGAAGAGCACACTTTTTACCTTCTGACCTTACAAGTTGTTGGACGACAAAATGCAGTAGAGTTGTCTTGCCATCATTGCTCTTCACATCTGATAGCTTTTGAGTGCACTCAGATTGAATGCTCTTGCATTCCCCCTCGCTGTTCCGGCATTCATCCGATTGCCGGCCTCGAGCACCACCTCCAACAGCTGCACAAACAGATCACTGCTCCTGAGCTCTTTGCACGCCATCTCCATACTCTGTATCGATCCTTTGACGTTGGCGAGCTCTTGGTCGAAGGTTGAGACGAAATGCATGATGTCGACGCGCCGGAAGGCGGAGGGGACCGTAGTGATGAGGTGGCGGAGGAAGGCCTCAGCGTCGGACAAGCCGGAGTCGTCCTCTCCGGCGAATTCGAGCAGTCGAGCATGCTCCTCGTCATTGGGGGCAATCTTTCTGATCTTGTCGAGAGTGTCGGAGCTCAGGCCATGGCCATCCTTGACGGCATCTATGATGTCTTGCCGGCGGACTGAGAGGGATCGCAAGACGATGGCTATGTTTTGTGATCTTCTGGGGTCTAGAATGCCTTGGTTGGCGCTTGTGGAAGCAGAAGAATGCTTGTGAATTTCCTGGGCATGGAATGCTGATTTTTGGTGTTGTTTGGGAGGCACATTATCGAAGAGGGATGCAATTAGATCGCCATTCACCCTGCCATGATCAGACAAGAAATATTTAGAAAGTGGTGTTTTGGTTTTGGAGGTCTGAACATAAGAAAGGAAAACACATAATTTTGAAGCGCTATGTACATGTTACATGGTATTTGATTATGGTAGTGCACTGCCTATTGCCTAACCAGTGAGAATATTAGATTGGACTGGCACATTTTTCATCTCCACCATTAAATTAGGATTGAATCCAATCTACAACTTTTTCATGAGTTGACTGCTTCATATGCTTTCGATTGAGTCCGTCAAAGGAATTGGTCGGTAGAATGACAGGGTAAAAATTAGTTGGTGGGAATGAAATGGATGATAGGAAATGGAAACCACTAACCGGAAGGAGCCATCGCCAATGTTGTCCCACACCGTTGAATGATCGGAATCAGACGTCACCTTGTCCCAGTGCAATGGCTTTAATGCTATGCCCGCCTCCTTACTCATCGATTGATCCTCGTTCCTTTGTCTTCCCAGCTTCATTTCTGGTGGAGGTGGACGGGTCGTTGTCGATGACGACGATCCGTTTGTCCCTGGTGGTGGTTGGCGCGGAGGCTGTGGTGGTGGAGCTGCTTCGGCTTTGCTCTGTACTTTCAATGGAGGTGGAGGTGGCGGTGGAGGCGGCGTTGGGTGTACTTTTGGTGTAGGTAGGTGGTGCTGGTGATGGAGGAGCTGGTAAACCTACTTTCTCCATCATCTTTGACGGAGTCGAAGGAGGCTTGGGTGGAAGAGCCGGAAGACTAGTCCTTGATCTTGATGGAGTAGTAGAGCCAATATGTTCTTCTCCCTATGTTTCGCATGTAATTTAATTACAATTTGAGAGTAAATATATGTTACTTGCGAGCAAAGATCTCCAATTTTGTTTTGAGTATGTTGCTTACTTCCTCGGTAGTCGAAGATGGTGGTGAGGGAACAGCCATTGAAGCCAATATTGTGGTAGCCACCATGGACGGTGGAAGTGGCAGTGACAAATTAGGAAGAGGAGGAGGTCTTTGTGATGTACTACTAGATATCACCGAATTGAAATCCGACTTTTCTGTAGTTTTCTTACTAGTAAACAAGGCATGATGATCCGCAGCGTCGGGTAAGATTGGTGATGTACTGCTATTGGTGCTAGTCCCTCTTCTTGCTTCCGGTGCCGAAGAAGAGTTGGGCAGCGCTCCGATCGCCGCTTCTCCGGCAAGTGGATGCTGCAGGTGGTGCCACCTCCTAACATCCGATGGTAGCAACGGCAGCTCCTGCACTGGCTCCACTGATTCAATATCCAATACTTTGCTCGTGCTCTTGCTCTTTCCGTATCTCAACATTTCTCGACCTCTTTTCACCCGTCTCTCCCGTCCATCGACTGATTTTGCTCCCTGCGTAATTGGCATCCGCCTTTTCTCCTCCAGACGCCTAGGGGAAGATTGAATTTGGTCGCAAAGGAAGAGAAGTGTGGAGACAGCCAAGGTGGTGGCGACCGACGATACAACGGCCGCCAGGATGATTCTCTGGCCGCTACCAGTACTAGATTGGCTACTTGCACTGGAGGGCTGAGGAGCAGGTGACGGAGGGAGCAATGGAGGAAGAGAGATGAGATCAGTAGTGGTAAGAAGAGGAGGAGTAGGTTGTGCAGCTGTGGGGAAGAAGGCTCCTATGTTCAGAACAGAATGAGGAGTGCATGTAGAAGATTGAGGGAGGAAGGAGATGAGAGAGAAGAAGAGGCAGACAGAGGTGAGATGTGAAGAGATGGAAGCCATGAAAAAATGGAATGGCTTGGGGATGTTATTGGGAGGCGAGAGGAGAATTTGATGTACAAGTTCTGCTTTGTTATAATTTTTCCCCCTCTTTGGTTTGACCTGCTCTTGCATGATGGGACTTGAAGTGAGGTTTCACTAAGTCAAAACAATTTCAAGTTCTTTCTAACCCAATTTTCTCTTGCGCCTATCATCATCGTATCATCGTAATAATAATAATTCAATTGGTTGAATGGGTCACCCAGGGGCAGAGATGTCACATTATTGATGTTGACCTTCTCCCATGGATTCCTCATTCATTCAAGAGGAGTGCTATTCAGACGTTGTTAATACAACATTATAACCACGTTTATATATTAGGTTTTAAGGCACTCCATTTCATCAACCAATTGTGGAAGTGGGTTTCATGGTAAAAAGTAGACGTCTAAAAGACATTTTTCTTTCTATACGGAAATCAACCAAAATGGATACAAGATTATGTCATCGCGACTCCGGTGTGTTTCATTGTCACCACCGCTTCCTCTCCTCAGTTTGGGTAATCTCAGTATTTTAAAAATTGTATCGGCTGTATGGTACACCTAATTCAGAAAATAAAAAGTTGGGATGTAATTGATTATCGAATCAAATTACCGAATAGATTAAGAGTTTGGTGGTCGGATTTCGTAATCAAAACATAACCAATTTTTTACCAAAACCAAACTTTTGACAGAATTTTTATGTTTTTATTTTTAAATTTATGAAAATTGTAGGATTGTGTTTCCTCATATAAGGTGGTCTTTAGGAGCGCTCTTTTGATATGTGCTTCCCTGCAAAAGATTACACTTCTTAAATTATGACTCTTCGTGACGATAATATCCATAGGATTGCACCTTTTTTTAGTCATTTTATTATAAAACAGGTCATTCTCTCTGTTTCAAACAGCTTCTCAATTAAAGTACGATGACTTTTTATCATTTTTTAATCCATATCTTCAATAAACCTTTTTTCAAAAAAAAAACTTCAAATATTTTTAATTATTTTTGTTCATACATGTTAAAAATTATAAAGAACTTTTATATATTTTTCTTTTTTAATTTATGAAGCTTAGTTTTATTAAATTTAAAAAATGCTAATTTTTTTCGTTGTACATTAGTGTTAATAAACTATTTTTCAAAATAATTTATGTTGTTTTCTTATCTTTTTTGTAACCAATTCCTTCCATAATCTTTTTTTTAAATTTTGTCATTAATTTTTTATTATTTTACTTTTATATATTTTCCATATGAAATTTATAATATTCGCTCTCACTGAAGTTTAAAGAAAACACTGATTGTTATATTGTGTATTTTTATCTTTTTTTTATTATTTGATCATGCCCAACAATATTGTTCCTTTTATTATTATCATTTTTTATATTATTCTTCATTCCATTATTATGATACTTATTATGAAATAAGGCCCTTAAATAATTTTAATATCAAGCGCTTCCAGAATTAATAACAACCCAAAAACAAAAATGGCGAACTATCTATTGATACGCAATAGATAGTTCACAATACTGACTAAAATTTGTAATACACTTTTCAACAAAAAATGCTTCTACCTTGATGTTAATCAAAAGGGAAGTTTGTAACATAAAGAAGAAATTTAAGCTATGTACATATCCAGATCTTGTCTTCACATCATTTTATTGACAATCTCCACTAGATTCTTATCAGACACTCTCCACCAAATTCTTATCAGTCACTGCTAAAATCGTAAATGTGATAAGAAAGCTGGAAAAACAGTTCAAATAGAGCACAAGTTCAAATGACGAACCTACAGACAAGTTACAAGAACAAATATGTAGGGCATATAAAATAGAAAATCACAGCAAAAACAGCAAAAATAAACTAAACCATAGAGAACACTTACCTCGCACAAAATTACGACCGTCAACAGAGTGACCGAATCAGAAGTTAAAATGGTCAGCTCCATCTTCAATGTCATCAGTAATTAAATTTCCGGATTGAGCCATGAGAATTCTGTAAACTCGCTTTGAACAAATCTCGCCCACCCTTCGCTCTCCCTGCCCCAACTGCCCATCCGTTACTAAATCTTTAAGAAGAAACTCTTTTTCATGCACCTTCATGTCACAAACAACAAAGTCAAAATTGATGCTTGAAAACTGTAAATAAAATTAATGCTACTTTTCATATTTAATTTTTATCTAAAATAACTGCACCTACCAATTTGGTATCTCTACTTGGAGGATAAAATTTCCATGTTAGTTTGGGTTTGTGCAAAAGGTCTCTTATGCCGTCATGATAGGCACTAATAAGCATTTTCCTAATTAACTAAAATGGGTAGAGGAACACGAAAAACGAGGATGGGAATGGAAGCCTTTAGAAAAAATACAAATAAAAATTTTGTAATTAAGCACTGATTTATTATATAATAATAGGATAGAGTGGAGGAAAATTATCTTAAACACAACCTCCATTGGTACCTACCGATTTATTTGGGTCCATATACACTTCCCAAAGAGACCGCATGGTGGGATACTTCTTCCAAATGGCCACTGCAAATCTTGGTTGTACTTTAGGAATACAAACCAAGGCCTTCAACCTGCAAAAATCACATCATAACATGTTAAATTCACTACAGTACACCTAGTGCAAAACTCTGGCCATGTAAAAAAAAGGGATGTAAATCCTCTTACTTTCCATTATTTTTCTTTTCAAAGCATTTACAGAACAGTAATCTAGAGTACCTATGCTATTTAGAACTCTAGTTATAGGAAAAGACTAAGCTCAAGCTGGCCTGGCCTCAAACCATTGACCAGAATGAGTATCAAACTTGTTATCTTATCAAGTGCTTCTCCAAGATCACACCAGTATATTAGCAAGAAACTATACAAAAACCCAAACTAGTAAACATGTGTCGCATTCATTTTTATCAACTAATTGTTTTATCAGTAATAAATAACTAAAATGATTTTTCATAGATCCTGCAGGTCACAGGGCCATACCCTAGTCTTTACCGTGAGATTTTCTTACAAATTTTTCCTGAAACCAAAAAAATCCCATAGAGGAAAGTGGCAAACACCGTTACACTATGTAAAAGTGATGAACAGGTGGCGGAAATTACAAAAACAGAATTTATTATGCCATATTTTAAGAAAAAAACCAAAATTTTAGATAGGACGTCTATGGCTGTCTTACCACATATTCCTTTTCACTAAATTTTTGTCAACAAAATCTTTTGGTATGAAAGATCCATTAGCATTTACTGATAGCCGTGTCAAATTCTTCCTGTAAATGAATTCAAAATGGTGCATCATAAGCAATTATAACATTAGGACCAAAATTCCAGGGGAAAAAATTCACAATCATCATCTGCATCATTGTTGACCGTTTCTTAAGTAATTTAGTAGGGGAAAGTTCAATTTCTCCTTCATGTTCGTCCACAGTCATCATTTTCTTTGCATCATATAGTTTCTCATCATTTTTATACTCTTCATCCTTGTTTTCTTTGCTCTTCATCATTTCCACTTTAAACCAAGATAGGAACATATCCTAAAGTTAGTCTGTCACATCTATAACTCATCTTTGAGAACGGTCAAACCATCTAAGGCAACTTCTCATATTAATGTTCAATTCCAATTCTCTTTTTAGCATTCATATCAGTCCATCCTTTCTAATCTTCCAACAAATCCACCTTAACATCCTTGTTTTAGTCAAATCCGATTCTTTGTAGCGATCAAACACTTATTAACAGCCATCAAATGAAATTTGCCATTTTACTTGCTTAGAATATATGAATTATGAAAAAACAAAGTTTTCTTCATATTTGAGTAAATCAAACTAGAAAACCAAAAATATTTTTTAATACTCTAAAAAATTGAAATTTGTGCCTAAAAGTTACTTGGTAATGAAGTTTGCAGTAATTCTCCCAAAATAAACTAATCAGAGCACAAAGAGGAAAGAGTTCTGCTTCTATAAAATGCAGTGTCTACCAAACAATTTATAGTTATCAAATTAATGAAAAGTTAGCCATTAGGATGCAAACAAACAGTATAACAGAAAACAGTATACAACTCACACTATTCAAAATGCTCAACCTCATGATTCATCAAATTGCAAAAGGTATCCAGGCTCATCAATGATCCAACTATCTCAATCCACCAATCATAAAACACATCCCTACTCAGTTAACATTTCAAAAGGCTTCTCACAGATTTTAAAATCATGATTTGATTTTTAAGAGGAAAATAAGAGGTCTAAACTGCATTGCTCCAATTTTGTTTAAATGAGGCAATTTATAACCCTTACCTAAATTGGCATGAAGCTAAACTGCAAGTCAGACCAACAATATGCTCTGCAACTTCAGCCTCATCTATACAGTGTCTTGAATGCACTCTAAAAAAATGAGTTGTCAATTTTGCTAGTGCCTGAAAGAGTGATAAGCGTACGATAAAGCCCCTGCCCAAGGCTGCTAAAATTTTATATTTTAACAAAAAGTAAGTAGTTGAACTCAGGCAATAAACTAGTTTGGATAATTCTGACCTCCTCGATTGGTGGTCTCTTCCAGCCATTTAGATTGGAGGGATTTTTGTATTGACTTTGTTCCCTAGCCAATCAAAAATTAGAAATGAAGAAAGATTGTCAAGAAATAACAAATAATCATCACCCACAACTCATCCCACCCAACTGGGTCAGCTCAATAGATAAAACATGTTTGCAAAAATCACATATCTACAGATGTATGAAGAATATTAAGCACTCACCTCTTATTGATGTAAGCCAATAATCTATTAGTAAGGCAGCATACTGTGTAAGATGGATACTTCCTCTGAATAGCAGAAATTTCATGTGTCAAGGAATCATTGTGGACAAGATCACAGAACTCTTCAGCAGCATATACGAGAAGTATATATGGTACATCAGACCGTAGAGATGAGAACTGTAGAAAGATTTAAGAAACAATAAGATATGCAACTTCTATGCAGTTCACGGCAATACTATGCCACAAAAATTAAAGCTTCTATTCTAGCAAAATATTGTCAACCTTACATGAGTGCTCAACTAAAGTGTGAGCCACCCAAAACAAGAGAAATTTCCATTTAGAACAACAAAGTTGTTACTTCAAAGGTAACTAGAAGTCTTCTAATTTAGGATAAATAGGAATATTTGAGCCTATTAGTCAGTTATTGGCATGTTAAGGCATAAAGATGATTAAAAAGAAAATTACCCAAACTAAATATTTCCTAATTAATTAACTAGCTTCAAGTACATTGGTTGATTGTCAAAAATACCTTTGAAATGTGTTCAGGAACATTCATTTTCCATCTTACAGATCTTCCAATACCATTTGAATTAATACGATAAGTAAAACCTTTCTCGGCAAATCTTGTAAGCAAGTGTCCTGAAGAGAAGAACAAGTATACCTGTAATGTTTTGATATTCAAACCATAACAACAAAGGTCGTAAAATCTAAAGTGTACCTCCTATAGATCCTGTTTCAACCACTTTACTATCAATATCTGCTACAATTGACTTCAAGGCAAACTTTCCTTTTTCCCATTTTTGTTGTTCCTTTTGCAACTTTTTTGTCTCATAGTTTCCGCCTTCATCGCTTCTTTTTGCAACTTCTCTTGCTGTGAGACAAGTATTCTATTTATTTAAACAAAATTTTATTTTTTATAGCTCATTCAAAGAAAAGTATATCCAGGCAAATGAAAATAAAAAAGCTACTTTTATTTTTGTTTTGACTTTTATTTTTGTTTTGCGGTCATTAATAATCACATATGCATATAAAAAGATAAAAAAGTTTTTTTATGTAGATATTAAAATAATCAGAGAGAGGGAGAGCATTCACCAAGAAATTTAATCTATGAAATAAGCAGATGAAGGTTCAAAATAAATACAGCTCTTAGCAAAAGTATTATTTAATCTATAAATTCAAAAGTTTATACAAAAATCTTATTTACAAGATGAAATTGCTTCCTTGGCCAAGTAGAAAACAACCTTATTTACCACTAGAGTTTTGGCGTCGAATAATACCCCGCTGAACTACAAAACATTAAGATTTTTGTTTGTTTATAAAGGAAATAAGACAACACTACATTTTCAGGTCATTAGAGAAACTTCAATTTAAGGTCGAAGGTGTAAATATATTACTTCATTTGAATGAAAGAACCATCCTATTAGACGGAAAAAGCTTATAAATTTCTTAAAGCATTTTGTCTTCATCTTCATCTGCCTGGTACCAAAGGATGTCAAGGACATGGACCCTAAACTAAGATCCGTACAATTACAAATGACAGAAGTTTAGATGGCCGAATGCCCTTCCTGATGCCAACCCTCCTCCTTTATTCGGGCTTTGGACTGACAATACAAAAGCAAATTACTTAAAGTACATAAATGACATAAAAAAGTATAAAATTGTCAAATAATATAGACTCACCTCCCTCTTTTGTCTCTTTTCCTCTTTTAATAGTTGCATACTCATCATTAAATTGCTCTTTTGTCTCTTTTCTTCTTTATTGGACCTTCTTCTATTTGTTTGCCTTTTTACCTTGATTGTATCGTCATGCGCGACATCCATTAGCATACTGGTCCCCGCATGCCTATCTGCCAACTGTCCATTGAAGAAACAAAAATTTTCAAGGTCCCACACAAAGTTTCCACCAAACAAGCAACAACAGAAGATGATTATCACATATAAACACATTATCCATTTTGAGTTGACTGTTTGCTGCCCAGATCAGATGTTAATATACAGGTTTAAAAGATGGTACAATGCCTTCTTGCATCCTTTGCACCTGGTGTGCAACACAATGTACAATAAATCCAAAAATAAGTGGGAAAATATATTCTATGTGCTTAGGTGCAAATCATACCGCATATTAAGAACTCTTTATTCTCAAAAGGGAACATTGGCAATGCAAAGTGCAAACTAATAGCTGAAAAAATCTTTGGTTTCTTATATTTAATCAAGTATTACAATTTGATGTCATACTTCAATTTAGAAATTATAAAAACTTCCAAAAATAGAACACAGAACTATACACACATATAAGGGATGTTTCTCAACTGCTGAATAAACAATAGGAAATAGTTCTAACCAGGAATATAACTGATGAATGAGTTAAGCAAAATGCAGAAAGTACCTCAACAGCACTCTCCTCAACAGTTTCTACAAGGGTCTGGTGCATACTTTCGCCAAGGCAATCCTTATGCACGTTACAAGCTTCATTGGAAGGAGAAGAGCTCCCCGATTTGTTATCTTGTAGTTGACGCTTCTCTTCAAGAATGCTTCTATTCGTCAAGTCCAATTGCAACTTTCCAGTTACATTTTCATCGCCACCACATTCACTTTCTGGATTCTCCAAAACATCACTCAAGCCATACCCCCTGAATGTGGCAACTCCTTTAATTAGACCACATTTTCCTTCCTCTAACTCGTTGTCAGAATCCAAACATATGAAACCACTTTTTCCTGCAGGAATTGATAATTCATTTAAAAATAAAGAAAGTTAGCATGAATGATTAAAAACCCAAACGCTTGCAGAGCAATTCTAAACATAAATGATAGGAGATAAAACAGCCGAACCTCAAATAAAATAGAAGTATTCACAACGAGTAAAGCGCAACAACAATCCAAACACTAAAACATCCACCATCGCGAGTCTAGCTATGTTCACCCCACCCCAAAGATCGAATTTTTACAAACAAGCAACGCCAACCAATGAACCAATTCTTGTCAAGTCATGCCCAAAGTTTGAATCTTCATATACAAACAGTGCTAGCAAAAGATCTCATAACGAACCCAAAAAAGTAGGCACGAACATTTCAAATGAAAACGTTTGGTCTTTACCCGAGGGCTCCTGAAAAGTACACTTGACGAAGGAAGAAGCGGGTGGGGAGGAATTGGAGAAGGGAGTGTCGGGGACGACGGAAGGAGTGGTTTGGAAAGAAGTAGAACCTCCACCAATGCCGTCGTCGTCGTCGTCAACAATCAAGAATGGCTCCGCCGCCGCCGACCTCCGCTTCTTGGCGGGCGGTGGGTGAGGAGAGGGATCGGAGTCGTCGCCGGAGATGATCTCCACCGGGCACCTGTCGACCATGGCGTCGCCTTCCCCACCCCCGCCCAAAGTTTGAATCTTTTTATCCCCTCGGGCCTGGCCCGTCTCATCTCATGGGTCCCCCTTGGATTTCAATCCAATGCACGCACCCCCCCCAACTATTTCTTTCCCCCCTCTCCTCCCCTGCTTTCCCACCCTTCCTCCCCCACCCTTGCTCGCAACCGCTACCCTGGCATTCCCCACACTTCTTGCCAGTCCCCCCACCCCCACCCACAGCTGTTGCCCCACCGGCTTCTCGCCACTCCTCCCACCCCTGGTTGCAGCCGCTGCACCCCACTTCTTGCCACTCCCCTAGCCCCTTCCTGTTGCTCACCCTGCCCCCACCCGCAACCCTTGGCCCTTTGCCCTGTTTTCCCCCTCCGCCTATATATATATATGAGCCCGGGTGGCCTGTGCTGCAGCACAGGCACACTGGCTATGCTTAAATTTAAATATAGCCATTGAAAAAGCATCTTATGGTCAAAAAACAATTGGAAAATATTAGCACAAAATTGTTATTGAACCTCTATTCTCCATCTCCCTCCCCTTTGCTACACTGCTGCCACACCTCCCGCCACCTCACCATGCATCCCCCTCCCCACGGGTGTCGTTGAGCTCGACTCCACCGACCTCATCTTACAGAGCTCCGATCTCAGTTCGACACCACGCTGCCGACGAAGCTCACCTACTTCGACGACATGCATCGCCTCCACTTTAATGTTCTGCCCTTTACCTGCTGAAGGTGGCCAAGGCCGACGACATTGGTGTTTTGGAGTGGGAGAGAGTGTACCTTGATAGGCGTTGTGCTTCTCGACATTGCCTTTGTAATCATAGTTTGTTCTCTTATTTTCTTCCTTTTCGCTTAAGACTTTGCTAACGTTTGGGTTTTCTTCCCCTATTTTGAGATTGGTCATTGATAGAATGTTGTGTTGCTTCTAGCTAGTGGTTGTTGTTTATTTTCAATTAATAGTGGCACCAGATTGGCAATCATATGGTTGATTTGGAATGGAAATCAATTTTGAGGTGTTATTAAGATTGGTAGGACTTTGCTAGATACCTGGCACTTGTTTGTTGGATTGCCAAAGAAATGAATGCTATAAATCCTATGAATAATTTAGTTGATTGAATTTTGTTGATATATAAATTTTTAGTTGTGTATATGACTGGCCAGGAGGACAAGATTAGCTTACCTATTAATTGAATAGAAAATGTTTGTATTTGATGAACTGGTTCACTGATGGAATGTATGAGGTATTTTTACTTATATTTTCCCACTGGTTTAGTTTGAACGAGTTACCTCCATTTTAGCAAAAAATCAGCTTCTCATTGGTAACAAGCCGATCAATTTTCGATCCTAGATGGGTCTTTAACCACACCTTGTTAAGATGCTGTGAAGTTGTTATAATGTTTATGCGTTCCTAGAACACAATTTATCTTGTGACAAATGTAGTTGATTAAAATTTTATTTTTTCAAAAGTCTATAGTCATTCATGTATACGACCAAGTAGGAATTGTTTGTGTTTGTTTATAGGCTTTCTATTAGGAACATGGCAAACCATATTAGAAACAAAAGATGGAGGCACCACCTGGGCTCTTAGGTCCATTCCTTCTGCTAAAGATGAAGAGTTAAATTACAGGTTCAATTGTATTGGCTTCAAAGGAAAGGAAGGTTGGATTGTGGGAAAGCCAGCAATTTTGTTATATACATCAGATGCCGGTGAGAGCTGGGAGAGGATACCACTAAGTGCTCAGCTTCCTGGTGACATGATAAGCATGCCCCGTTTCTAAAACTACCAACATTTTACAATCATGCTTCCAGTGGAGTAGTTTAATACCATCATTTATAGTATTTTGTTTGAGTGATTTTTACTCAAGATGAGTGCATTGTACCCTACTTGATGCATCTGTATTTAACATTTGTCTTTAAAGGCAAAAAATTTAGTTCAAATTGATTTTCTAAAGCAGCTTTGCATACAAATTTTAAACCATTTTCCCAAAATGACTAAATCTGTTGTGGATCTTTAGCTCTTTGAAATGGCATTAATTTTTTCAATGACTTAAAATGTTATGGATCTTTAGCTCAAAATTGATAGAGCACTCAAGAAATTCTTAAAGGATGGTGGTTCAAATCCAGCAAAATCCTACTTAGTCAATATTTAATGAATAAACTGCATAAAATAGCCTCAATAATACTAAATGTTTAATGAGATCATTTTCTATTCCATCAACTTAGTTCATCCAAGTTCACTACCAGTTGACAAGGTGACAAGGCCAGGCAAATAGATGAAGACAAAAGCATATATAATACCAAGCATCCTCTTGTTAACAGAATCGGCTACCAGAACATGAAACACAAGCATAAGACTACATGAAATGCCAAGACATAATTAGCTACTAGAACTCATTAACAAAAGCCTCGAGGATGAATAACAGAGGATGTATACAACAGCCAACATTGGACCTCTTGCAAGAAGTCCGGCAACCCAATCGTGTGGTGATGAATCCAAGAGTTTGAGGTTGAAGTCACCGGCTGGAAACAGAGGAAGCTCTGTGGTCAGCGGTGCTGCAGCTTCATAAGACTTAGCCGGCATTGGTGGCATCGATCGAGGCAATGCCAACTGTGGAGGTGACGACGGAGGAGGGGGTGGACAACTTTGTGTGCTTGGAGGACTGTCACTGGCGGGGGAAACAGAGGAAGCGAAAAAGAAGGAAGCTCTGTGGTCAGCGGGAACAGCGGAAGCTCTATGGTCGGCGGTGCTACAACTTCAGAAGACTTAGCCGACATCGGTGGTGTTGATCGAGGCAATGCCAACGGTGGAGGTGGCGGCGGCGGAGGGGGTGGAAAGCGCTATGTGCTTGGAGGACTATCGCTGGCAGGGGAAACGAAGGAAGCGGGAAACAGAGGAGAGGTCAGGGAAAAGAATGAGTTTAGGGGCGGAGGTAATTTTGTAATAAAAACTTGATTCCCTCCGACTCGAGTCAATATTACAAAATATATCCTAAAAAATATGAAAAAATATAGTAAAATATCATAAACAAAATAATCGAGTTCTAACTCAAATAACATGTTAGGTTTAGGTTTAGAGCATGTTATTCGAGTTATAATTTGATTATTTTATTTTATGACATTTTATTATATTTTTTATATTTTTTAAAATATATTTTGTAATATTAACTCGAGTCGGGAGCAAGTCAAAACAAAACTACCCCCACCCCTGTTTTGGCGTTGTTTTTTCACGCCACCCCTATTTTCCCCCCTCTATTGTGCCACACCACC
>JAURVB010003396.1:0-12164 GCA_033002965.1 Piper betle
GTATACGATGATTTCGTTCATATGAGAGTTTGCTCTCATAGCCAGTTTGTTATAGTTATTTTCTTTTCGGACCAGTAACGCTTGTTACTGACGTTTTTCCTATATATATGTAGGTGATAAGCACGAGATGGATGGGCCGGCCAGGACGGAGGAGCAATAAGGTCTTCCGCACACACACATTGGGTGATTGAATGTTTAATGTTTTTTTATGATATTATTTTATAAACATGCTATGAGTAAATGTTTGAGGCATGACAATGAGATGAAATGAAATGATCAGAGTAGCGCAGCAAAAGTATGATGGGTTGAAACCCAAGCTTCAGAATGAGTGTATAGTAGATTAGATTCTGTGTGAATGAAATTGTTTGATAGTTGGTTACATATATTTTTATATGTATATTTGACAGGGTGGCCCCTAATTACATTTTTAGGGGAAATTTCGTCCGTTATATTTCAAAACTTTTATTAATTTTTATCGGGATTGTTTGGTGTGTACTCTGACTTGCATGTCATTCATGTAGTACCATGTTAGGTTTGTGTATTCATCCATGCATTACGAGTTGTATCTTCATCTTAAGACGCCGAGATTGGATCCGCACGAGTTAGGTTCGGGTTAGCCGACCTAACCGGGGCCTGTAACATGCCGGTTTGGTTCACGAGTGTGAACCGGATTTGGGGTGTTACCCCCCCCCAACTTGCAACAACAAAAGGAAACTTGCAGTAAATGTCACAGAGCCTCTTTTAATGTAAAAGCACGGGTTTCTCTTAATCCAAAATTAGTTTAAAGAATAAGGCTTTCATATTAGTATATATACAAGTAACCAAAACCAACTACGACCAATGTGAGATAAACCCAATAATCTCCCCTTCATATCAAGTAATCTCGAAATTGTCATTGTTCGACAATCTCCTTTTTATCAAACGAAATCTAAATATCATCACCTGACAAATTTTGTCACCCCATATATATACCATCACCCAACAAACTCGATTACGTGACAAACTCCAGTGGAACTCATAAAGGAGACTTCCACAATCGGTATAAGCAAACACCAAAGCCCACCAAGCTCAACTCCATCACCCCACATATCATCACCATATATATAACACCCCGTTTCGGTTCACCTATGAATGGACCCAAAAATATCATCGGCGACCAGACTGTTTGCTAATCTATTTGATCTAATTAAGCCGACCCGATTCTACCCTCAGTATCTTAAAATAGTGATGTAACATGCAAAACATGGATGATATGTTTGAGTTATAACGTTGTCCTACATGTATGTCATGATGTGCAAACAAGTAAACAAACAAACCAAACAAATAAAAAATTCAAAAGAAATATTTATTTCAAAAAACAAAACATACAAAACATCCTCTAAAAGTGCAATAAGGGTCACTCTGTCAATGACAACAGTATATATTTATAGCAATAAATATTGAAAACACAGTCCAAACATGACATTTTTTCACATTCTAGCTATCCTCGCTCCGTAGCTCACCCTGTTCATTCCCACTTTCCATTTTCATTAGCATGCGTAGTATTTATAGTAGTTTACAGAATATCATTCAAATTCGTTATCTACACAATTCAATATATCACCAATCACAGTCAGCAGGTATATGTGTGTGTGATTCAGTGCCGCTCCTCCGCCATACAGGCAGTGTTCATTCCTCAAGATTCTCACCTACATATATAATAGAAAAACGTTAGTAACGAACGCTACTACTCCAGAAATAACTAAAATCAATCTGACACAGGAGAGCTGACTCTCCTGTTTAATAAAAATCTTATATACTTTTCCTCAAGAACTCTTACAAAGCCAGTAATGGGAGCCATCAACCTAGGGCGACAACATCCCCTTTCCATATCATTCTTTTTCCTTGGTCATTTAAACTATCCCTTTGCATGAAAAATCATTCTTTTTCTTCTCAACTCTCTACTTTCTCCGTATTACTTCTGGCCCTGAGTATAGAGGTCGAGTACTCTTAGGCATGTGCCTTCAGTACTCTTTTATGCCACAAGTCTAGATATGCATTGCACAACAATACCCGTAAACCTCCACACTTATCCGGGTTGAGGAACTCAAAGGTGGAGTTATCAGGATCCCTCGGGAATGGAGTGGACGTTCCCTAATTCCATAGCCCGCTTTGACAAACACACGCCTTATCTCAAGACGTGGCAATCGATTTCCCTCATCACACATTTTACTAAAAATGCAAAAACCTACTTATACATAAACATGGGTAGGGAATTTAGTATAATAGGCCCGAAGGAATCGTGAGTTAGATCTAAGTTTCGAAAACATACTCGAGGGATCTCATCCTCAAGGGCACTCGGCATATCCTCTTTCATGTTATAAACAAAACACGATAGAATGAGACAATAAATTGGGATTGAGTCCTAAATGGACCTGGTAGAAGCTCCAATCATAGTTACTTGCCAATGCAACAAGCTCCTATTCCGTACTTACGCATCAAATCTAGAAACTAATGCCCACTGATTGAATGTTGCATCAAACTCATCATGACATCACATTCACAACACAATCATCATCCATCAAATAATCAACAACCAACAATCATCAGTGTAAAAATAATTCTAACGCATCTTATTCATACCAATTTCATTATGTTTTTCTAAGTTATATTATGGTAAATTAGCAGGCACAAATTTAATTTACTTAGTTAGATTACTAACATCCATTCACTATTAAGCATTCATTATATCAAATAATCAATCCTAGTATATTGTGCTAACAATCATTAATTTTAAATAATTAAATCGAAGGTAATCAGTAGGCAAATTTAATTATACCTATCGTCATAGGCAATCGGTAGCGACTAGGGTTTCGTTGCGTGTCTCGGAGCTTGAATTCGGTGATCGGTGGTGTCCAAAGTTCAATTGAATTTGACCAGATAAGTTTGCTACAAGATCATGTGAATTCCAGCGAATCTGACAGTTTATCGGTGTTTTTTCAACAACTTTCAAATGATTTTCTAGCGACCGGTGGATGGCAATGGTATGCAATGCCGTCAGCATCAGCTCGGCGAGCCCGATACGTTTACGACATCGACGAGGTCAGCAGACGCGGTGGCTCGCCGATAAAAGGGCAAAATAAGGGCGATTGGTGAAGGTTGTGGCAGGGTCGAGTTGTCGAGGCAACGATTGGACGGCAACGGCAACAGCGACGGTGACTGTTGTTGGTAGCGAGATTGATGATGGGAGCGCAACGCAACCGCGACAGCTTTCTGGTGTTGTGGAGGCCGAGCAACGGCCGCCAAGGCTGCTCAGAGCGGCATGGCCAAGGCATGGTAAGGCTAGGCGGTGTTGATCAGCGGCGGGGTCAGGTTGGCGACGACAATGACTAATGCTGAGGACGACATCGGCGACAATAGGGTTTGGGGGTGAAGAAAGTGTCAGGATAATGTTCGGTGGTGATATCGTAAATAAAATTTGACTCGAGTCAAAAATAATAACTAACTCATAATAAATCCTTAAAAATCCAAAAAATAGGAAAAAATCCTATAAATACATCACACAGCATAACACCACATGACATATTCTATAACTAATAGCCCACCCAAACTACCATATAACGCGTCTTAATGCGTTATTCGGCTTAAAAATAATTATATGATTATATATATATATATGACATACTTTTATATACTTTGATAACTCATTTCTCACTATATTTCTGATATTATCATCATATACTCAAACACACTTGACCTCATCGCTCATAATTTACAGCTGGCCTCGACTCAACACGCGGTTCATGAAACTGACTTAACTCGAACCGATTTGTTTATTAATATAAAACTCTAACTCAAGTCCCGGGTTTTACAATATAAACTCCCTGAGCCCACATATGTATCATTACTTGACAAACTCCAATAGAACTCAGAAAGGATCTTATATAATCGGCGTAGGCAAACACTAAAGCCCATCGGGTTTAACTTTGTCACCTTACATATCATCAGTAGACAAACTCCGTCACCCCACAAACTCCGATGGAACTCATGAACAAGGCTTCCACAATTGGTATAAGCAATCACCAAAGCTCTAAGCAAACAACAAACCCCACTAGACTCTAATACCATTATTGGGCCCCAAGGGGACTTACAACAACAAAATGAAACTTGGAATAAGTGTCACCAACGTCTTTTAATCCAAAAATTAGCTTTAAGAATAAGGCTTTTTTATTAACTAATATACAAACCATCAACATCAACCATAACTGATGCAAGATAAACCCAAAGCCTCGACCAGACTATGTTGAAGCCAGGCGCCGGCCAAGAGCTCCACCCAAACGTGTCGGCGACGAAGAAGACACTCACTATCTACTGTTTTGCAGGTTTGGAGCCCACTTTCTAGTGACTTTTCGGGCCATCTCCGGTCACCCTTGGCTAAGTTCCATATGGACAAGTTTGACTACCATACTACTTCATCGCTAAAATTTGCACCCAATCTCATCGCCGGAGCAAGGAGCAAAGGGAAAGCTGCCACCTTTCAAGAGCTTTTCAGGCTGGCCGGCATCTCTTGCACCTACCCAAAGACGTCAAATCGACTCCTCCTATAATACCTTAAATCAGGCTCACTTGCAAACCAAACTGGAATATAATGGGTTGTCTGATTAAGTAAGCTAACTCAAACCTAACCCGAATAGATCTACTCTATACATCTTAAAATGAGAGATAAATATTATTATACATGTATGAAATGTAAAGAACCCTAACATGATACTACATGAATGATATAGCAAGCAAATCACACTTAACAAATTAATAAATTTGATAACTTCTTAAAATAAAATGAACAAAATTTCTTATAAAAGTACAATAAAAGGTCACCTTATCAACACAGTAGATAGGAACTATATATATACAACAAAACGATAAAATCAATTTTGTACACACATTACAATTAAACTACATTGTCATTTCTGAGTTGGGTCCTGACCCATCCATGAATTCTCAGTCAAATTCAAATTTGTAAATTGGGTCTTAACCCATTTGCTAAAAATATTCCACATGAACATATTTTCTAAATAGATTTCACATCATGACATTAATATTAGTTATATTAACAATACATATAGCATATCATAACATCAATTTCATAATCACAATATCATAACCAGAAATACTAAATATTTTATCATTTGACATATATGCATACACAAAACATTGTTGCTCCTCTATATAGGTTGGCATATCCAACTTTTGATCATCGCTTACATATATAATAAAAATCATCAATAACGAATATTATTTGTCTAAAAATAACTATATAAAACTAGCCATTAGAGCTAACTCTCATGTAAAAACATATCTATTACTTATGTGAACTCTCATTAGGATATTTACTGAGGAAGCCACTATGTTGCAAACCTGATAGTATCCTGAATTGACTGATCTATCTAATGTCCCTCTCAATATTTTTCTCATTCTTCTATCCCATGCTCGAGAATATCAATAACTCCTAAGCCCTCTTCTGTCCACCATATTTTTCCTTGTCTTGAGTACGAAGGCCGAATACCCTCCAACAATCACCTTTAATATCATTTGAACTCCACGTTTAGACATGTGCTATAAGCCATACCTGTACATCTCCACACTTATCCAGGTGTGAGGAAACTCAAAGCACAAAATTGTAGGGATCATTCGGAAATGGAATAACTCTCTCACTAATCCAGAACCCGCCGTGACTAGTACATCCACTCTCTTATAGCACGCGCAAGTCGGTTTCACCTTCTCTCATCTTACTGAAAACTTAATAAATTTATATATAAGTTTGAGAAGGGATTTAATATTACAGGCACAAAGGTAACTTGCAGCAGATTTTATTTTTGAAATCATATTCGAAGGATCTCATTATTGAGATTATTAATCTAAAAAATTATTCGATTAAATGACCCGAGTTAAATGGGATACGATAAAACCCTACTTAACTTATCCTGAAAATAATAAATCAAATCACAACAGAAAAGCAATAAACAAGGGATGAATCATAAAAAGAACTCGTAGAAGCTCTAAACGAGGTTACACACCTAAGCATATATAATGCATATATGCGATGAATGAACAATTATACAACACTACGACAAAATCATACATATCATGACATTACAAAGTTGGCCATACACTTGGAATATATCCAAATCATAAATCATAGAAATAACATGTTCTCAATCACTTCATTTTACATCTAATTCACATTTGCATCACTTAATCTATGATTAACATGACATCAAAGTGTCTCAATTAGTTACATGTTATCTAACACATTTCAGGGAGTATGCATATAAAATTTTACATGGAGTTATAGAATTGAACCCCTGTGAAAAATTTTCAAAGTTAGAATTAAGTCAAAAAATAAAAAAGCATCTGCTCACTATGTGAGATTGGAGATTTTAATATATAACCAAATGAATTCCATTTGATATGAAACTTTAGTGTGTTATTTATCACATCTTAGCTAGCAAAATTTTTACATGAAAATATGGGTAGAAACCATTTATCCAAATTTTAGAAATTAAAATTCAAATTTGAAAATATGGAAATTTTGAACTAATACGTTATAAAAGAAGTTCCAAATGCTCTGAAATTTTATTTACACTATCCCAACATGTTATTATTTATTTCTGGAAAGTTTCAGGGAAAATCTCAGGGCCTAGGGTTGTCTAATAATTTTCCAAAGTTTGTCCTAAAGCTAAAATCAGCAGAAAACAGCAAGTATAGACTCCAATAAAAAAATCTAGAACTACCCTCAACCATGTCCAAATATTATGAAATTTTAAACACGTGATCCTAACATCTGGCTTAAAGTTTATAGAGATTTTTAGACCTAAATACCAAGCTTAAAATTAGTATCTTGGGTCGTCACCATGAAGAACAGTCTTGGAACAGACTTGAACAACCCCTTTTTTCTTCAATTTCTTCCCCTCTCGAGCCCATCTCAGCTTCCATATGGCCAAAATAAAACTTCTAATTTTTCCTCCAACAAGATTAGACCGGAAACAACCCAAAGTTCACGACATAATTCCTAAGATTATTACAATCAAACATCAATAAATAACTCATATGGTTCATTGCAAGGCTTCGCCTTTAACAACCCTCATCAAAAATATTAAAATAAAAATCACCAAGAGCGTGGGCAAAATACAAAGATGATCGGGATAAAATGTTATGAGTATGATAACTTAGGGCCTGAGGGGAGGATGAACACCTACAACAACCCCAAGAGGAAGGCGGCGGCGGCGGCCGCCGAGAGAAAGGCAGCGGTTGCGGCTGCAGGCCAGCAAGAGTAGAGCAGCATAGAAGGTCGTGAGGGCTGGCTGGGAATGGAAGAGAGTGGGGAAGAGGAGAAGGGCGTCGCTGCCGGTGGCTACTGGTGGCCCGCTGTGACCAAAAGGCAGATGGTGGCGAACACGGAAGAAAGGGGAAACAGGAAACTGAAGGGGAAGATGAGGGAAAGGGAAGTAAGGGAATCAGGGAGGAAGGGGCTGATCCCCGGCGAAGGTGGTGCGGTGGCGCTGCCGGTCGCCGGAAAAGATCCGGGATAGGTGTCGGTCAAAGGTCCGGAAGGGCGAAAAAGGGTTGGACGTGGTACCCTCACAATAGTGTTACAGCTCGGGTGGAGGTGATAAAGTTGTATTACAGTCAAATTTGAATTTAATTTACTTATATTTATTATTATTATTATTTTTATAAATTTTATCTGATAATTTTTTAAAAAAAATTGATAAATAAATGTCTATCTAATTTAAGGAGAGTGTGTTACATGATTATAGTTTTGGGCAATATTCGATGTGTAAAATGAAATTATTAAATTTATTTTATATCAACGGTAGAAGTTGTTAATGATTTATATAAATATTAATAAAAAAATTTTAATTCTTAAATTAAATTTTTTTAAGGGTTCGAAGGGCCAACACCACAACTCTGTTTAGCCCTCCTTAGACAGGTCTACTGTGCCCGCATGCACGTGATTGTGGCCATTTAAGTTGACAAAAGTCGGATACCCCTGCTCCCTTAATTGCGCCTGTCGATCTGTTTGAGTCATCCAAGCATTGGTGCAGAACAGGCGGTTATCTACCCTGTACCCATTTTCAGCCCGGCGACTGCAGGCCACTTGGTTCACAAGATTTAACCGACTCGGTTCACAGACTTTTCTAACCCAACCCGACCAGTTGACCTCATCATCGTGTGAAATTTGGGTACGCTACCGTTTTTCGACATTTGTTTGATACACATCGGTGATATCTATTTCATTATGTAAAGATTAAAAAAGTCAAACCAGAGCATCTACATTTGAACACTCTTCCAAAATAAATAAAGGATCCACTTATTTGTATATTTGTAATAAAATTTATCAAATAGTGGATTCGGAGACTAACCCATTGCTTGGGAATTCACATTGAGAGCCCGAAAGAACCATGCAAAAAATTGATGTGTCTTCTATTCTTTATTTTTATTCTTTGTGCTCTCACCTTTAATTTGCTGTTTATAGTTAAGAACGCCCTAACATGATCCCTATCACCCCGAACCTTCAATTGTCAACAAATTAATTTGTTTGTTTAAGCAACCAGCCCATTCATTGCTCAAACATATTCAATCGGGAAATATGATGACAAATTAATCCATCTATAGCCTAATTTTAACTTGAAACAACTTGAGTGCCAGTTGATCTTCAACCAAATATAACTTAGCTCAATTCACACGATACATTATTGTTATGCTTTGAATCAAATTGTTTAATTTCCCAGTCGAGTGAGCTTATTAGGTTCGAACTCGAGTAAATTGAATTCAAACCAAATCAAGATAAACTAATTTGCATTTATTTACGCAATTCCTTGTTATTATTTTTGATGAAAAAATAAATTACTTAACTCTTTCACATCAATAAAATATCATGTATAACATATATACGCACTAAATTTTATATTCTCATTAACATCATTTTATACTGTTATTTTTTTCAATATTAGATTAGACAATTTTCATATATTAAGGTAAGTTATCATAAATATCTAAAATAAACAAAGCCATTACCGGCCCCCAGTTACCCTTTAAAACTAGTGGCATGCGTTAAAAAACTAAAAACTACATATTTGAGATTGAATTAATAGATAGTTGCCATTGAATTAAAATTTTATTGTTTGATATATAAAGTTACAGAAAAAAACTTCTTATTTTCTTATAAAGAACATCCTAATCAACAAGTCCAATATCTCTACCTGAACTCAATACTAATGTCTAAATAAAAGTAAATGAATTAACCATTCAAAATACAACAAATATATAAAAAAATTATTATAATTTATTTTTTATTCAAATTTATTTTTAAATTAATTAAAATTTATATTCAATATATAAATGGTATATGTGTGTATAAATGGTATATGTGTGTGTATGCCTACAACGTCATAGATTAGCATGATATACCATTCCAACACATGAAAATTGTCCTTATATTCATTTACACATGAAGATCAACATTTCCATGACTTGTAATACATCCTGTTTTCCTGGAAGAGTGAGGAGAAAAGGTTGGCATGTAATTAGCAAAGCATTAGCGTTGATTCAACATGGGAAGGAGAGACCATTGCATCCAACACATGAAAACTGTCCTTATATTCATTTACACATGAAGATCAACATTTCCATGAATTATAATACATCTTGTTTTCCTGGAAGAGTGAGGAGAAAAGGTTGGTATGTAATTAGCAAGCATTAGTGTTGATTCAACGCGGGAAGGAGAGACCCAGAAAAACCATGTTTTGCCTTAGTCATCCATGGAAAAGGGCTCTGTTGCACCATCCATGATGGCAAATTGCATGTTCTCTTCTGGCTTCCAATGGCGTTTCCTCTGGTTTATAAACCAATTGTTGATCTGCTTCTGATCCAACCCTGTTGTCTCTGCCAATGCAATCTTGTCCGCCTCCTGCCATGCTCAAACAAATGTAAAACAGGTGTATACATATATACTAATTAACCATGATTGAGTTCACAAAACAATATGACCCAAAGATAATTAAACTAGTTTGCAAGAACTTGCGTACAGCTGGATATGGCCATTTGTAGTGAAGGTTCCACCAATCAAGTAGTGTTTGTCGAGCTTCCTTGGGCAGTTTTCCTTTCTTCTTCTTCTTAGAAAATTCCTTCTTCAAACTGCTCAAGTAACCGCTGTATTTTCTCAGAAGCTCGTCTTTTAGCTCCCGGCCTTCCGATCTCGGTGGTGCACCTTCTCCGGCTTCCATGTCTTCTGCACTAAACTCTTCATCGGACGAACCCGCACGATCATCTTCAGACCAAAGCAGAAAAACGAGCATCAATGTATGCATAGTTTCCAACCACTAACAAAGACAAATGATCGCTCCACTAATAGCCCAAGATTACCCAACTTACATTAGTGCGTGCTTATCACACAATATATCACCCATGCAATATGTAGCTAAAGAGGTAATTGATTTTAATTCAAATTATCCAAACTCATCGTTCTTATTATACATATGATTGAGCTGAATTGTCCTGGAGCTCTAAGACTGCTTTTAATTACTTGTCTACTCTTCGACCCAGAAGAGCTCAAATATCAAACAGCAACATATACCCAGGCCCAAATAAAGCGAGAGCACATCCAACGAAAGAAAAGGGCAAAGAGATGACGACAAGACAATTCATGCACCATGGCCGTGCTCTCTAACAACCCAAACCCTTTGAGGCTAGGGGTGACCTGCCAACCCTAGCTAGGTTGGTCGGCCACTAGGCACACCATGTCAAGTCCTATCCATTTGCCTTCGCCAAGGTTGACGGGGTACTAAAGTTGAACACACGGCTGTCCACTCCAGTTCCCGCTTATCTTTCAACTCTCCCTCACCATGTCAAGTCTCTCTAATCTTCAACCCCTCTCACTCTAACCTTGCTTATCTCCGCCTCAACTAGCGCATGCTCTACATGTTAATCTATCTATCAATACGCATGGGGTTCAGGTAAAATAACACCGCCCAAACGAATAAACAATCCATATACCACTTCATAGATTGGAAGAGAGCAAGGTAAAATCTAGATCCCAGGCGGTGCAGACCACCGCCCACATACGTTGGAAACTGGGCAAGGGGGTTGGGGGAAGCGTCGAGGGAGGGGGGCCAACATGGTGTCAGTGGCGAAAGGAAAACTAAAAGACACGTGAAACCAACGTCAGTCTGAGAGACTCAGACCCAACATTTTTTTCAAAAGCTTCCAGCCAAAGATTGCAACATTTTTTGCTTCCAGCCTTCCACACACAAAGATTATAATACGTGAAGATAACTCGTATGCAAGATATCTTCTTCTCAAACATGAATTTTATATGTATCCTCTTTCTCTTCAACCAAACCTTCAAACTATCACCAGGCTGCAATCCTTACACTTAATTATAACTTCAAAACTCATAAACCTATACATATTGGGTTGGAAAGCAGCAGTTTTCGCTGCAAGTTGAAGGGGAGCTCCAAATCTTAATTATGACCGCTGCCATATTGTTTTGTACTTTAGTTTTCCATATGGAAAAAAAACTAGGTAAAATTTATTGCTTTTGATGATGCAATCCAGCACCAACCCATGATGTATATATCCTATACAAGCAAATATGGATGCAAGCTGGTTTCTCTGAAATACACATGCAAAGAATATTGTCTATTAACATATGGAAACACGAGCAGTCTAATTACTAATACTTAGATCCAAAATTTGAGAGTGCCTAAAGCAACTGATACATACAAATTATGTATGCATATATATATATATATATATATGGATGAAACCCACAAGCAGATGAACTGGGTACAAGTACAAAGGTCACGTTCTCCCAGCATGGTTGAGAACCCATGGTTTGCATATACAAATTAGATGTTTAGCATAAAAGATCACCACTTTTCAGAGACAAGTACAACAACCAGGTTCTTGCCGAAAGGGACATATATGATCAGTTTCCAAATGCTCAGGTGAAGGGCAAGAGGCACAGCCCTTCACGTGTAACATAACAGGGCAAGCTTTAAACAATGAGCACAGCTTAATTAACCAGCTAACCAGCATATTCGACAGTATGGCCACGAGGATAACAAATACTTTTGATGGGGATTCGAGAATACCCGTGTGTCAAACCTAGTATTTAAACT
>JAURVB010003398.1:0-12790 GCA_033002965.1 Piper betle
TTCATGAATGTTTTATCTAAGTTCATGAATTTTTTATCTAAGTTAATTTTTTAGTTCATTTGAATCGACTTGTAACCTTAAAATGAAGAAAAATAACGGGAGCATTAACCCACCATATTGTGATCAAAGCGGTATTCAACAATTAGAGCTCAAGATCCCCAAAATGGGGGGAAAAAGAATTAACCCTTTTGGACTTGTTCTAATATCCAGGTTTGTTTTTATTTTGATGTGGTGTATATATGTGTGCATTCTATTCCGTTAACCATATTATTTATCATGTGAATAATAGGGTAAAGGAGGATGTGGCTATTTAATGTGGTTTGATGAGTGGCTCGTTCAAGATCCTGGAAGATGTAGTGGGAATGAAGGCGAATTAAATGGCGATGTAAACTTGGAAGCAACTATCTCATCTAAGTTGATAAATGATGGTATTTCTTCGGATAAGGGATTTTTTGTAGAGATCGTCATTCTAAAAAAATTTACACAATTTTAACTTTGCTTATGTTTATATTTCTTGTACTTTTATAGGGTACATGTTGTTAATATGTGTAATTGTATTAATGATATGTAGCATATTGTCATACTCGGAATACTAAAAGAAGCTCGGAATACCAATTGAGGTGGTTGTTTGTTGTTTCATAGAGGATGAAGGGTCTCAAAGCTTCTCTATAAATTGAACTTCATTTGCCTCATTCTAAAATAAGATAACAGAGAAAACAAGACAAAAGAGACAAGAGGAGAGAAAAAGAGAGAGATAGAGAAGAGACATAGAGATAAAAAAGAGGAAAAATATTATTTACGAGTTTAATCTTATACGGAATATTGAAAGAGGGAAAAATCTTGTAATCTCAATAATATAGATTGAGTGAGTAATCTTCTTGTATATCTCTATATGTTTGATGACTGTAATCTTTAGTTGAAGTAGTGAATTGCTCGTTGTTGTCCCGTGGTTTTTGACTCTTGATAGAAGGAGGGTTTTCTATGTTAAATCTCTATTCATTTAGTTTTATTTTATTTTATTTCACAGGCATTATTTTCCCAAATCTTGTGTTTGATATTGTTGATCTCCAACTTAGGGATTTTTCTCAACAATTGGCACCGTCTGTGGGGACTTTGGATCTCATTCAATCGGATCTTGATTTGAGTGAGAGTCAGGGTAGACACTTTCAAGATTGGGAAGATTGAGAAATGTGATGGAATAAATTATCAATGGTAGAGGATGCAGATTGAGGATCTTTTATACGAGAAGCAACTACATCAACCGCTTGTAGGTACCAAGCCAGACAAGATGTTAGTCGAGGAGTGGGCCTTGTTGGATAGGCAAGCCTTAGCTATCGTTCGATTGTGTTTAACAAAGTCAGTGACGTTTAATGTCTCAAAACAGACAACCATCAAAGGGTTGATAGAGGCATTAGCTGATGTTTATGAGAAGTCATCAGCCTCTAACAGGTTATTTTTGTTGAGGAAGCTTGTATCTTTAAGGATGTCCGAAGGTAAATCTATTGCTAATCATTTGAATGATTTCAATAAAATTTGGGCACAACTTGAATTTGTGGTGTAAAACCCGCGACTTGAGTCAGGGTTTTATAGTCGTTAGCCGATCGGTTTGACTGTGGTTCGAGTCGGTTCAGCTTTCAGAACACGTGTGCGGGGCCAAGGCCGACCGTGTATACGTGCTATGAGGGTTCATGTATACCCAAGTATCGATGATAGCGTCAAATACGCATCAACAGACTGAGTTATCAGTAGGTATGAGAGTATACAGTTGATGATTAATTTTTTTCATGTTGTGACCGTAGAATTAGTTTAGGCTGAATAACGCATTAGGACGCGTTAGATGGTATTCTGGTGGGTTATTAGTTATAGGGCATGTCATTTGGATTTTGTGTTGTTTTGTTTGATTTTATGGGATTTTTCCCAATTTTTCTGGGATTTATTCCGAGTTAGTTATTATTTTTGACTCAGAGTTGGTGTTGAGTCAACTTTTATTTACAAGCTTGCCACTCCTATATTTCTCATCTTCCTTCCCCAAACCTTGACATCTTCACCGCCCTAAACCCTAGCCGCCACCCTTGATTTTTGCCACCGCTGTCGATGCCACCTCACTGCTAATCGACGCCGTCCAGCCCGGCGGTGCCGTCTCCTTGCCGCGTCGACCGCGCCCGGCCACCGTCTGAGATGATTGTCATATTTGATTAGATTATTGTATGCATGTGGATATATTAGTTATATAGGTGTGCATCATATATGTATGGGCGTAAGTATATAGTTATGTTCATGTAGGTTCGTTGCAGGAGCTCGTCGTCTAGGCCCTAGACTATGCTTGGAGCTTCTGACAGGTCCCGTTAGGACACGCTTCTCAGGTTTTATCGCTCTACTCTATCGGTGATTTGATTTATTGATTGTAGGACGTGTCAGGTGGATGATTTATTGGACCCCACCTAACATGAGTCATTTGGTCGATTGTTTTTGGAATTAATAACCCTCGAGGATGAGATCCCTCGAGCTTGTTTTTGAAAATAAGATCCACCTCAAGTTGCCTTTGGGCCTATTATAATAAATCCCGACCTAGCCCTATAAATAGTTTTATCGAGTTTTCAGTGAGACAAGAGAAGATAAATCGACTTGCACGTGCCATGAGCGGATGATCGTGCCAGTCAAAGCGGGCTCTAGATTAGTGAGCGGCCTATTCCATTCCCAAGGGATCCTGCCAGCCTTGCGTTTGAGCTCCTCACACCCGGAGAACGTAGGGGTTTACGGGTACTGTTAAGTACAACGCATGTCCGGACTTGTAGTTCAAAGGGTAATAAAGGCGCGTGCCTGAAAGTATTCGACCTACGCGCTCAAGGCCAGGAGTAATATGGAGGTTCGGAGAGGGCTTAGGATAAAAGTTTTACACAAAGTACTGAAGAAGAAGTGCCAAGAGCGGCACAGTACCAGATAGATTGGGATGCTGTTGGGTCAGCTGTTCAACGGCTCCTCTGTAGTTGCCCTTATAAGAGTTCTTGAGGAAGATATATAATTGTTTGCTCTCGTGCTCTAGTTTGATATTAGTTATTTCCAGACCAGTGACACCCGTTGTTGACGTTTTTCCACTATATGTAGGTGAGGATAATGAATGGTGTATGCCGGCCTTGATGAAGGATTAGCGCTTACATTGCACACATATAACTGGTGCCACATCGACTTTTGTGTAAGATATGATGTGATTGTATGAAGATTGTGGATGGATATGGTTGTGTATATATATGCATATGTTTGTGAGGCTCGTATGCCTTGTTTTGGAAATGTTCGAAAATGTTTTGAGAAAAGCTTTAATGATGTGCGATGCTGAAATAAAAAGGGAACCAATTGAGCTGAGTATGAATTGCTGGTGGGCTAGACCCAAGTACAAGATGTGATGTTCCTTAAATCCTATTGTGGTGTGCATTATGGTTTTATATATATACCCTATAATGTGCCGTGTTTTTAATAGGTCGTCCCCTTATTGCACTTTTAGGGGAGACTCTATCCGTCTTATTCCAGGATTTTTGGGAATTTTGTTGCTATTTAAATTATTTTTGTGTGTGGCTATCATCATAACATTCACGTAGTATCCTGCTAAGGTGGTTTTGCATCTCATTTATATATTGTTTGCGCATTAGCGGTGTGTTCAATCTTGCATCTCATTCATATATAGTAGTCGTTTAGGTTTTGGGTCAACCAACTTAATCGGTTTTCGAGTAGTTCGATCATTTGTAACAGTTCTGGTCCAGGTTGAGAGTAAACCAGATTGGGTTGTTACATATGGAGATGACCTTTAGTGGAGATATTAAATCTTTAATGTTCATGTGTTATTTTACTGGAGAGTTGAGATACGGTAATTACTTCTATAAGTAATGCATCAAAACAACAAATAAAGTTTGATGAAGTTTTAGGTGCAATCTTGAATTAGTAGATGATGAAGATGAGCATTGTAGATAGCACACCGTCCATCTTGGGCATAGCTTTGTCGGTGGACAAAAGCAAGGGCAATGAAAGAGGAAGAGGTCAAAGTAGAGATCCTAAGAGCCGAGGACGCTTCTAAATCTAAAGAAAATTCAAGGGTAAGCCTACTTGTTGGATTTGTGACATGGAAGGACATGTAAAGAAGGATTGCCCCGAGTGAGTCAAGAGTGTAGCTAATGTTTTTGACGGTCATGAAGAGAAATTTTGTTTATCTATTCATGATGATTACAACATAGATACATGGTATAGGGAGTAATTCATTTGAAGATGCATGATAAAGGTAAACTTATTCTTAAGGAGGTAAGGTATATACCTGAATTGAAGAAGAATCTTATATCTGTTAACAAGATGGACCAAGAGGGCGGCTATAGGATCACATTCGAAAAATAATCAGTGGATGATTAGCAAGAGAGCATTGGTGGTGATCAAGGGGAAGGTGGTAGGCACACTTTACCCATTGTCTACCAAGGTAGATCCATTTATTTATTTGGTTGTGGAGAAGAATGACTTATCAACTTTATGGCATAGAAGGCTTGGTCACTTGAGCGAGAGTGGGATGAGGATCTTACATTCCAAGAAAGTTTTGACAGGCATAATTGATCCTAACTTTGGTTTTTGTGAAGACTGTGTTTTAGGTAAACAGAAATGAGTCAGCATCACAAAGGATAGGCGAGAGATGAAATCCAAAAGGTTGGAGCTGGTTCACACAGATGTTTGGGGGCCAACCCATGGTAAATCTTTTGGAGGTAATTTCTATTTTGTTACCTTCATTGATGATTTTAGTAGGAAGACGTGGATCTACACTATTAAGATAAAATTAGAAGCTTTTAGCATTTTCAAGATATGGAAAGACCGAGTTGAGAATGAAACAGGCTTGAGATTGAAATGTCTTCTATTGGATAATGGTAGAGAATATTGCAATAAGGAGTTTGACTCCTATTGTGAAAAGCGAGGGATTAGAAGGATCAAGACAGTGCCAAGGACAAGACCAGATACTGCACATGCAGTGAGAATAGTGAGTAGATTCATGAAGAATCCAGGAAAAGAACACGGGAAGGCAGTGAAATGGATTTTCAGGTATTTGAAAGGAACTTCTAATTACCGTTTGTGTTTTGGGGTGATAATATTGTTGTGCAAGGTTATGTGGACTTGGACCATGCTGGACATAGAAACAATGCCAGGAGTACATCTGGATATATCTTTGCAGTTGGTGGAACTTCAGTGAGCTGGGTTTCTAAATTGCAAAAGATAGCTGCTCTATTTTCAATTGAGGATGAATATGTGGCTGCTATAGAAGCTAGCAAGGAGTATATTTGGATTTAAACTTTAATGAATGAGTTAGGTATTAATGGGGTTGATTGCAGGTTGTATAGTGATAGTCAAGCAAACGAGCGCTTGTACGCTTTGCACCGAAGATAGGCAAGCGGAGTGCTTATGCACCTTGATGAAGCCTTAGCGCTTGTGCGCAAAGCCTTTGAAGCTTGATCCCAATATTTGCCAGGATTATCCTGCGCGAGAAATTGACAACCCTCTCTAAGTGCAATCCATTTAGCCAAGAACTTGACATTTCATTCTATGACTAAGCATAATCAGTTAAGGTATCTATTTATCAAATCTTTGTTAGAAGAAAGTAAATTGAAGTTGGTGAAGATAGATGGCAAAAAAATTCGATGGACATGTTGACTAAACTAGTAGAGGGACAAAAGTTGAGTTTTTGCTCAACTTTAGTGAACTTGCACTAACATGCAGGTGGACTTATGCAACTAACAAGTGGAGGGAGAATAATTTGGACTGGAGTGTTCCCATTGGACTCTAAGTGGGAGATTGTTAATATGTGTAATTGTATTAATGATATGTAGCATATTGTCATACTCGGAATACTAAAAGAAGCTCGGAATACCAATTGAGGTGGTTGTTTGTTGTTTCATAGAGGATGAAGGGTCTCAAAGCTTCTCTATAAATTGAACTTCATTTGCCTCATTCTAAAATAAGATAACAGAGAAAACAAGACAAAAGAGACAAGAGGAGAGAAAAGAGAGAGAGATAGAGAGAGTATAGAGATAAAAAAAGGGAAAAATATTATTTACGAGTTTGATCTTATACGAAATATTGAGAGAGAAAAATCTTGTAATCTCAATAGTATAGGTTGAGTGAGTAATCTTTTTGTACATCGCTATATGTATGATGACTATAATTTTTGATTGAAGTAGTGAATTGTTCGTTGTTGTCCCATGGTTTTTAACTCTCGATAGAAGGAAGGTTTTCCACGTTAAATCTTTGTTCTTTTGGTTTTGTTTTATTTTATTTCTCAGGCATTATTTTTCCAAATCTTGTGTTCGCTATTGTTGATCTCCAACTTAGGGGATTTTTCTCAATACATGTATGGGGCAGATTTATGTAATCTTCATTTAGTTGATGTGTAATTTTTAATGAGATGTGGATGCTAAGGAAAGACTTTGTGGAATGCCTTGGATCTTTTTCTACTTTGTGAACATTTGTGTCTTCTATTCCTATAGAAGTGGTTGTCATAGTCTGTCATCAGCTTCAAATTTTCCTTGGGCCTGTGTCAGAAGCATGAATAAAGTGAAGGAATAGATTTCTTTGAGTTTAAAATCTAATGGTATAGACTCGTAATGAGATAGAGGTGCATCCCCGTTGTGCAACCCTCTAAGGAATATGTTATAAGTGTGTTACGATACTTTGACTCATTAGGTACATGACTATTTGTCATAGAAATTAGTGTGAAAGAATTGTTTAGGAGTGGCCAAGTCAGTATTTTCAGGTATCTTAGACAAGCTAGTCTCTCATTCTTCTTCTGTCACAATTCTAGAAGCCTTGCCCGTCATAATACTCTGTTCTGGACAGCAGTCTCTCAAGTTGGTATAGCTCCTTTAGGGGTGACTCGATATAACAGAGAATCATCCTTCACCAGTCTTGCTGCCGCTCCTGATGTGGATGATACAAAAAATACACTTTGTGTCCAAACTAAACAAGAACCTACAGTTCACTGACAATGATAACCTCAACATATATGACACCTACATTGGAGGATCCTGGCTTTGCATATTCACCTTATTTACCACCTATTTTAGAGGAGCCCAGCTCCCCATTTTCTGAAGGTAACAATTGTAAATCCATATGATCGCTTCTAGTTTGAACATCCCTCTATCGTGATTCATTTTAATAGGTAAGCGGACGTATCAAGTGGTAGATTTATTGTATCCCACTCCACACAAGCCATTTAGTGGTAAGAATTTCCGGATTAATAACCATCAAGGATGAGATCCATTGAGTTTGTTTTTGAAAACTCAGATCCAGATTATGATGCCTTCAAGCCTACTGTATTACAATCCCTACCCAGACCTATGTATATATAGCTTTCTTGGTTTTCTAGTGAGATGTGAGACAAGGGAAAGTCGACTCGTGTGCACCACAAGCGGTTGCATGTGCCAGTCAAGCAGGCTCGGGATTGGTGAGCGGGTCGTTCCATTCCAAAGGGATCTTGACAACTCCACCTTTGAGTTCCTCAAACCCGGAGAAGTGTGGAGGATTACGGGTACTAGAATGCAATGACTTGTGTGGATTCAAAGGGTACTGAAGGAGCATGCCTGAGAGCACTCAATCTCTGTGCTCAGAACTAGGAGTGATGCGGAGGAAGTAGAGGGCTTTAGGATAATTGATTTTCCCGCGCAAGGGATAGTTTGAAAATGTCAAAGCATCTAATGAGTCAGAATAGGACGTTGCCAAGCTGAGGCTGATGGCTCCTAATTAGTACCCTTATGAGAGATTCTAATGCAGAAGTATATTATTGATTTCATTTAATAGGAGCTCTCTTGTGCCAGTTTTGATTATTAGTTATTTGTAGACTCGTAATACTTGTTATTGACATTTTTGTATTATATATGTAGGTGAGATTGTAAATGACTGAACACTGTTGGGACTACAGAGGAACAATACAACTTGCACACATATACCTGTCGAGAATGAGTGAGATTGTGATATGATGAACTGCTAGGAATGATATGGATAAAATATTATGATGTTTTACTGCAGAAAATGTTGTGTGAATTTAATGCAAGTTATTCCTTGTGCTTTGACTGCTCTGGATCACTGGTCACTAGAAGTGAAGGTATTGATTTTGCTCCAAGTTAATTAGCTTCACTTGTAGTATGAATTTCTTCTTTAATTAATTAATTTAAATCTCATCCAACTGTGCTAATTGGTGGCAGATGTTTCTTTGTTTTTGTCCTTAGAAAGAGTGATTTTTGTTTTTAGTTAGCCTTCTCAGTTATTCTCCATGCCTGTTTGTGAAACTTTAACTTTTCTATGTGTTTTCACTTTCTTATTCTCCATTCTGAATCATTAGTTCACTCATTAATTCACATTGTGCAATAAATATGAATTTTCAAGTTCTGAATTACTCACAATGTAGTCCCCGACCTTGACAAATTTCAGTGTAAAAACAGTCATGTTTTTCTTTCGCTTTTTATTTAATCATTTTTTTATCCTTTGAAAGATGACTTCTACAACATGTCAGCTTATAACTCTTCTATTATCAAGATTCTGCTATCATTAGTTTTATACACCTAGTGAAGAATGTGAATGTGGCTGAATTGTGAGTCTATGAGGATGTTAGATTGGATTCTTTCGATGAACACTGGGTCCATATAGTTGAGATGTCTATCCTTTTTCTCACTAGCGCCTAGCTGAGAAATCCTCATAGTCCTTGCTATGGTTTTATTGTCTCTCAATTCTCCATTATCTCCATGTGGTGGTATGCATTTGTTCCACGTATTCAGTTCGCTAAGATGATGTTGTTTTAACAAAGGTTCCAAATGCTTAATGTCAAAAAGCGTCATGCATTTTTTCTATTGTATATTTTGAATCCTTTACAAAATATAAATGTGCAAATTTTTAATATGTCAAGGAAAGCACATAAGAGATGATCTTAGTAGAGAAATGAGTGTTGAATACTGACAAAAGTTAAGATTTTAAGATATCATTGCTCTTATAATTTGACTCTATATCTGCTGGGAGAGAGATTGTAATAGCGCATAAAAATTAGTCTCATATCCAACACATTTTAAAGTAAGATTTATAATATAGAAGTGGAGTTGTACTTATTGATTTTCAACTTAGTTAACCAATTTTTAAAAGGATGACTTATACCTATCATTTTCTACTTGGGTTGGGTTGTTATAGATGATATCAGAGTTGACCTAAGTTTATGTTAAATATTAGGCTGGACTAGACATGGACTAGAGAGCTAACCACCAGCTGAAAAAAAAGAATTTGGAGGGCAAAATTTCCTAAAGGCGGGTAGATTGTAATAACATATAAAAATTAGTCCCCACATCCACACTTTTTGGGTAAGAAACACTTATATATGCTATTGATCTTGAACTTGGTTAACCAACTTTTTAAAGGGGTGGCTTAGGCACACATGTTGCACATGGGCCCGGATCATTATAGATATACTTCCTAAAATCTAATCCATTTTAAAAACTTTATAAGTTGTATCATATTTAATCTAGTCATTTATTTGAGCTGTTACAAAACTTCTCTAAATTCATGTCAATAAATATTTATTATTTCCTTTTCCCGAGAGCTTTGTTACTTCAGCTTCTACATTTGGTCTTCTTGCAGAATATCGGCGAATTTCACTCTTCGATGCCTTTCAAGAGGAATGGCTTCCCAAACATGAGTTTTTATCTTCGCATCAAGAGTTCATATCTTCTTGTCAAGATTATGATTGTTTTTTGTGTTGCTTGGGTGAGATCTTGGTAAAAACTCAAGATCTCAGCTAGTAGAAGAGATCTCACCATAGTTAGTCTTTGTAGCCCAAGAAAAATAGTTGCGTGGTTAGCTGCCGGTAAAAAGTATAGGGCTTTCATCTGCTTGGGTAAAAGGGACGAAGATGATATTGAGCCATTTGAAGGAGAAGGTGGGAGAAAAAGAAGTGGAACTGTTAGTGGGGATTGGAAGTAAATTGAAAATGAAAGGAAGCATGGAGGTGGATAGACGATGTGCTGGACACTCAAGAAGCCATCCCATAGAAGAAGAAAGTAGGTGAGAGTTGAATGGCAGATGAAAAACGAAATGGATCTTGTTTATATCTGTTCAGAAAATTTATGTACATGTATTTTCCCCAAATCATTAGAGTGTAATTCTGTTTTTTCATCTGTGTCAAAGATGTAGGGACGGTGTCCATGTAGTTCATAGATAAATATAATCCTGGACAGCTTGTAAATCGAGAAGAATGAGGGATTACCTCTTCAAAGGGATAGATTTCCATCCACCATCAGCAAAAAGGATTGAAAGGTGCCCTTTTATTTTGTCCAATAGCTCTAGGAAGTCCACCATACATGTAAATGAGATTACTTCTATTGGAAGACATTATCCTAATTAGTCATGCTTTATACAGACTAATTAATTTTTCATAATTATATATACTAATGTTGCTATTTATATACTGACTAATTAAATGCTCATTGATGATTGAATTATGAGCTCTCAAAATATCACTTCAACATCTCTCCAGCATCTCTAATATACAGATAATTTGAAATGAATTTGAGATCCAAAAAGAAAAACCTTGTTTACATCAGAAAGTAGTTTGTTTTTTGTGGGTACTCTTCTTTTTAGCATCGATAAGATTCCAAGTAGTTGGGCTTGTAGACTCAAACCATCCAAAATCTTCATGCCATCCCTTTTTTCTCCCATCCATTTCCTTATATGACTTCTTCTACCTTTTCGTTGTTCATTAATGAAACACATCATAACAACACCATGCTATCTTGTCATTTGCAAAAACATACATTATGGAGAATCCTCTTGAATGCTAGAAATCTTTACATCTGTTTTGAAGATGAAGAAGTAAGGACTCACGGATAAGCCTTGAAACAAACCAATTACAACCAAAAGTTCTCCCGATTTACCCATCATTGTCGGTGTAGTAGTCTAGGATATCGCAATAAGAGAAATGACAAATTTATGGTGCAGGGATGCTGTTCTTGATGCCGAACTCCCTCCTTTATTTAGGCTTGGAATTGGTTGCACACAAGATGAGATGAGAGTAGCAAGCGTTGACAGAGTTGGTTTTATATATTGGCTCTCACTGCTGTTGTTTTTTATTGTTTATCTTGTAGGTATGAGAAAATTCAAAATCAGATGCTTGACCACTTACAACGTCAACCAAAGAATGCAGGCCGCCTTATTGCATGGCTTAAATACAATGATCCAGCTTTTAATGCCATGGGGCTCCTTCTCTAATTTTAGACGTGTATTTCCACTATTTTTCTTGTGGGTGCATGGAGATGATGATGAGACTGTAATGCTGGTAATATTGGTTTATGCGTGTCTCTTGTTTTCAGATATTGGGGCATTGATTACCCACATATCATGCTAGTATATGATGCATTCTGGAACTGCTTGTCAAAATTATGCGTGCTCCCGACAAGTCTATTCTAACAGTTCCATGACATTCTATTTTCTGTATGCTATACGTTGGTGGTAGCTTTGCTTATATTTGCTGTACTGATCTCCATATTGATTAAACATTTGAAAAACGTGTTAGGTTCTTGAGCTCATTTCTACACTATTGAAGGTGACATGGATCAGAACTTCAGTATTTGCTGGCAGGTTAGCATGTGCAGTTGGGCATAGATGACAATCTCAAACGATCTTCGTATTTTCAGTTTTTCTTTCTCAAGCATTAATGAGAAATGCTAATTTGGCCTATCCCTGCCGATTTTTTTCCAGTAGTACCGAATTGCGTTCACATTTTTAGGCACAATACAACTTGCTTACCTTGGGCTTTGCCCTTACCATTCACGTGTTTGTTGATTCCGAGCTCGGTCAAAGTAGCAATCTCAATGTTAAGGGGTATATTTCAAGCCCCGGTGTGACCTAGATCCAGCTGATATTTCTCTGGGCTTTAAAAATGTTTAATTCGAAATCAAGGTCAATTTTTTAGATTTTGGAAGACCAAAAGTCCGGCCTTCCAAGGGTAACTTCCGGCAAAGTTGCTTTCCTTGGGTGGACACATGAAGCAATATTTTCTCCATTGCCGAATTTATGAAATATGCCAGAAGCTGCAAGTCTTCTGAAGTCTTATACTGTAAATGATTGTCTCATACTTATTGTGGCTGCATTTTTTGGGTGTTAGATTGGTGGATGAACTCATTCTTGTTTACAAGAATCCGCAAATCGAGAAGAGGCTGAATTAATTTGTACAAAAGTTATATATAATTTGAAACTCTTAAAACAGCAAGTCTGTTTTTCTACCTGTTCCTGACAGAGCTATGTAATTTTGATTTTCGACCGTTTTACAAGAGTGAAGTTGATTTCTATTTTTGTTGGTTATTCTATGTCTCTTCTTTTTGACAATATTATATCAATATGCAACTTCCATGAGTAGAAAATTTGGACAGTAATGCCAACATTATCAGTAAGGGGAGTAATATGATGCTAAGAGTAAAATAAAATTTATGATCCAAGTGGAAATTCGATGTCAATGTCAGCGCTCCAAGTTCATGTTGTTAGTTGCCAAGTTTTTAGAACTTATTGTTTAACCTTGTTAAAGACAAATCAAACATATATTCAGTTTGAGGAGCGAATGTGCCTTTGTATAACCTTGTTAAAGACAAATCAAATATAAATTCAGTTTGAGGAGCGAATGTGCATATCCTACCACTTGGAATACTGTCCAATCCCATTAGAATGCTGCTTTTCTATAGAACACGGTAGGGGTTTAGTTGTGTAGAAACTGGCGAATATTGCATAATAATTTTTTTAGTGACCA
>JAURVB010003399.1:0-74181 GCA_033002965.1 Piper betle
TTCATATGCTGGATATGCATAGCCAAAGGCCATCCTGTAATCAAAACAATATTAGCCAACCACAAACAGGCATTCAGAGTACAGCGAGGAAGAAAGCAAAATTATGAAAAAGATCTCAAAACATACACAAGGCCTCTTGTAAGAAATGATCCCATCATTCTAGTATGTTCTACAAAATTGAAAATAAATTGTGTCAGTCATCAATCTAAACTGACATGTTGAAGGCAATACAAGTAGAATTTTACACATAATTATATCACCAACCAGACATACACTGATTGTCCTTTTTATCAGATATGTCGGAAGAGAGCATACACTAATTATCATGCAGTCCAAAACCATTTAAAATTAGAAATCAACGGCAGACCAAAACAGAAATCGGAAAAGGCAGAGCTTATTATGTTGATTCCTAGAGACCTGACAACAAGAAAATGGAATTTTTCAACTCAGAAGGTTTAATTGTCTCTGAATTCAGTCATGAAAGCAAGTAAGTCCGAACGACCACGGAGGCAGCATTACACTTGGTCCATTGTTTTAAGCCCTTGTTCATGACTAAATACTGTTGCATTTTCACATTGTTTCAGAATGCAAAGCTCATACTATCAGACAATAACATATTACAGTTCTTCATAACATTGACTTAAAAGAGCTTCGCAGAAAAAAACAATACATTTTGTAAAATCCGAAAGTCTTCATCATTACGAATAGTACATTTTACTTAAATCAGCAAAACCAAAAGCTTTATCGTTATGAATACTAAAGCGGAGCACGCCCATGACGCAGTATTAACCCTGCTATGAATCTGCAGACACCATTGTACACAAACCAAAATGGAAGAAGCCCAACCATAGAAATAAAAAGCCAATTTAGATCACATCACCACCATTTCTCCCAACCCACAATTCAACACCGACCGACACGCAAGGATAATTTCTCGCCAAAACAAGCAACACAAATTACATACATACATACATATATACGTATATGAAACTCACGAATTTGTTTCAAACAAGAAGGGCGCTTCCTGATGAGGCAACAACAACTGAAGAGAAAGCGACAATGCAGTAAGGAATGCTCCAAAACTTCAAGCATTCGTCAAACGGTCGCCGGGCACGAAAAGAGCGACGCAGCCCATCCGAAACGCCGCGACCGTTCCTGTGTACGAAACCGGCGACCTCGGCGTGGGAAGGGCGGCAGGAGTCGAGGTCCGCCGGCGTGAAAAGTGACGGCCTTTGATCGGAAAAGATCGTCGTCTCCGACCAACAAAGAAGCAGCGCAGCGGCCTTTCTCTTTTTGAATCTGATATCCTCTTAATTAATCAAATCAATTAATTAATCCTATTACCATCACAAAATCTTCATTAATTTAGAAGTTGTCGTCAATTATAAATATGGGTCCCACCCCAACGGCTTCCTCCCCGTTGTACTGTTGATTTCCATTTAGTGGGCCTTTTCATCGTGGGCTGCTTTTATACCACTGGGGGCCCAAGTTTCATGGGCTACCACCACTATTATGATTGATCTATATATATACGTATATGTATGTATGTGTGAAGGTATCGTCTCACGCAGTGAAAATTGGTGTATATATATACAGATTGATGGTTGATATGTTTAGGATTGTAGGGAAACATTTTAGCAGTTTCAAATTGGCTGGGTACTGGGGATGCTGTTATCAAATTGTGGCAATTGGAAGGAGAGGAAAGAATGGGATGATATCGTTACTTGGGGACGGGGGTGATCCATCCCATGATGATTGCATCTTTAATGTCTTTTGAGGATGTCGTATATCAAGAACACCACGTTGAGAAAAGGGCAAGCACGTTACAAAAAGGTGATATGAACCAGGAAAGTTGATACGATTTATAGATATGCATGTCGGTTGTTAAAGAAACAATATATTTTATATAACATATCTACTCTTTTATATATATATATATATATAGATGGTGTGTTGAAATTAAAAGCAAGAGACTTGATTAATTAAAATACAAAAAAATTGATAAAATACGATAAAGTTATTTCTCGTTGAGAGATACGAGGTTCGAATCTCACTAATTTTAATCTTTTTTAAAAATAATAAAATTATTTTTTTACGATCAAAGGTGGCAAGTCTAATATATAATTTTAATTTATTATTAATAAGAGTTTATCTAATTGTATTGAATATATATATATATATAATAAAAAATTAAATAATTATAATTTACTTGTTCCTTCAAATTGGACATATTTTTAGAGTCAATCATAGTTAAGATATTGAATTATTAGTGTTTATCGCATTATTCAATCAACGAGAATTTAAGTATAAAATTAAAATTGTATCTATTTATATGTTGTGTATAACTCAACCTCTTGCCAATATATAGATAAATGCCTTGACTTTCTTGAATGCCTCCCCCTTCCACAGACGTTGTCCACAAATAAACGTTTAGTGTACTATGCAAATTATTAGTGCTTGTAACTAGAAAGGCAACTCGCACGTAGTTCAATCTATCAATTTTATTGGCAATTTTATATTTTGTTTACCTGAAATTAATTTGAAAATAAAATACACATTTACTTGTCCATGACAGAGAACACAATATACGGCGTACGGCATGATCGAAACTACAGGAGGAGGTAGCCAGATATATATAGCATATATAATACTACTTGTTGATTCTTTTGGGAAGGTGCTGGTCACTAGTTTCTTGTATAAACGGATCATGAGGAGTACGAGGCAGCACATATCAGTACAACCGAAATGAGTGACTAAAATTATTGATTTGGTTGGTTATTATTAAATTTTAATTTGGTTTTATTTAGACCCGGGCAAATCTTTTAAGTGTGAAAAATTTTGGTTTAAAATTGAACAGAACCAAAATTGACCAAAAAATAAAAAATTAAAATATTTGTGTTTTAAGCAGGTTATTATTATTTGTTTTGATTTATTTGTAATTTATTTAATATAATATTTGTGTATAGAGTGCTTTTGAATGTGATTATGATGGTTAATTCATTATATAATTTTGTTTACTATAAAAATAATTAATTCTAAAGTAATTTTAATTATTTTGATTTGAATAAAATGAACTTAATTAAATCAAAATATTTTGATTCGGTTTAATTTAGTTTTGAGAGAAGTTCGGATTCGGCTTGGTGTGAAATTTTTGTGGCCAAACAAACCTATTTCAAAAATTCGAACAAGGTCTTGGTATTCTTTCTAATCTCTGTGATTGAGGTTGCTTCTTTCCCTGTTCTTTGCATCTTGATTGCCTCTTTCAAGAATGTGTTTTTTGTCTCTTAATTTTGTTTGAATCAAGTACTCATGGCTGCAAATTGCAATGAAGAAGCAGTTCCAAATGTGATAATTGGTAAAACTTCTGAAATGCCTAATGCTGGGTTATGCTAATCCTCTAGAAGCTGTTAGATATCCATCTGAATATGTTTCTCAGCTTCAATGGCAACAAATGCATAGTTTTCCTATGTTTTCCGGACAATGTTCTACAAATAATTTTGGATCACAGAATTTTCAGAATGCTCGGATGGGTTTTCCTTATCCTGTGCATGTTCATGCTCCTTATTTTGTGACTATTCGTCTGCACTCAAATAATTTTTTAATGTGGGAATCCCAAATTGTAAATCTGATCGAGTCTCAATTTTGCCTAGGGTTTATTGATGGAACAATTCCTTCTCCTTCTCCATCGGTTACGATAAATGATTAATATGTTCCAAATCCTGACTATATTGCTTGGCAAAGAACAGATAGCTTATTGGAAATTTAACTGAGGAAATTTTGAGACAAGCCATTGGTCTAGTGTCAGCATATGATGTGTGGAAATCCTTGAAGAGAACTTTTGCTACCTCCACAATGGACAGGTTAACCTTTCATCATCGGTTGGAAACCTTACGAAGATAAAGTTGTGACTATCTGAGTGAGTATCTCACCAAAAACAAAGCCATTTGTGATGAACTTGCAGCCATTGGGAAACCTTTACGAGATGATAGAAGATCCTTTTGGATGTTGAATGACCTACGATCAAGTTATCAAATGTTTACCACTATGACTCTAAGGCCACCTTTACCTGAATTCTCTGAATTGTTGTCCATGTTGCATAGCTATGAAACTTGGATACTACTTCAAGATTCTGCAGTTCAAGCACAACAGGTAGCTTTTGTGGCGAACAAAGGAGCAAAACCAAAGCACAACAGGCAGACATTTACCTAGGAAAATAAAGGATTTACTGCTGCTGCTTCAAGTTCTTTTACAATTGAATTTGCTAATAAGCTATCTGTTGCCTCGGCATCCAAACCTGTTTCTCAAGTCATTCGAACAGAAGAGGTACTAAAAGAGGCACTAAGGCAGTTTCAATTTGTTTGTCAAATCTGTCACGAGACAGGCGATTCTGCTCATATTCAAACTGCCTCCTATTCAGTTTGTTGATCGTCCTACTCAAGCTGAATCAAAGAACAATCAGCATGCTTTAAGTGCTCTTCAAGCCAATTCTGTGAACATTAGTCAGTGGCTTCCTGACTCAGGTGCGTCTTCCCACATGACTGATAATCTCAACTTATTTGATGAATACACTGATTATGTTGAAAAAGACGTTGTATTCATTGGAGATGGTAAGCAGTTATCTATTCGACATATTGGCAAAGTTACCATTCATACTTCATCTGATCCAATGTTATTAACTAATGTCCTGCATGTACCTTCGCTTAAGCAAAATTTACTTTCCATCAGTCAGTTCACTGCAGATCATAACTGTGATTTTTGTTTTAATTCTGAAGGATTTACTGCAACTGACAGACAGAGTGGAAGACTAATCCTTGCTGGTATTAAAATTCGAAGGTTGTATGTAGTTGAAGAGGCCAAGCATTGTGGATTTGTCTTTGACAGGCGAAAGAAGACGATAGAATTCCTTTGGCATAGCAAATTAGGCTATTGCTCTTTTGAAACTGTCAAAATTTTGAAACAAAAAGGTTTTATAAACTTTTCAGCACATATTCTATTTCGGATGTTTGTAAGAGCTGTCAGCTAGCTAAGGCAGGTGCTTTACCTTTTAAGAATACAGTACAAAGATCTAATTCTCCTTTTGAAAATGTACATTATGACCTATGGGGACCTTCTCCTGTGTCATCACTAGATAATTATAGATATGTCATTTTTGTTGACGATTGTACGAGGTTCATTTGGTTCTACCCACTTTGAAATAAATCAGACTTCTATTCTGGTTTTCTTTTGTTTGAGAAGTATGTTCACAAGCAGTTCTCTGCTAAGATTAAAAGTTTACAAACTGATGGAGGTGGTGTGTTCGCTTCACAAAAATTTCAATCATTTCTTTCTGAAAATGAGATTCTTCAGTATATCACATATCCACACACTCCTCAACAAAATGGATTGGCTAAAAGAGGGCATCGAAGTGTTGTGAAAATTGGTCTCTCTCAAATGTTCCATAGCAAGTTTCCAAATGATTACTGGACTTATAGTTTTCTAACTGCTGTTCATGTTCTAAAACGAAGACCATCTGCTGTTCTTTCTGATCATATCTCACCATTTTTTGCACTATATGAGAAAGACGCCGATTATACTAGTCTTCGTGTCCTTTGTTGCAGCTGCTACCCTTGCTTGAGACCCTATAATTAACACAAGTTTTAGCCTCGTTCCGTAATATGTGTTTTCTTGGGCTACAAACCAGGTTATATAGGTTACCTATGCTATCATATTCAGCAATGACGCTTCTATGTGTCCAGGAATGTCATATTTGATGAGAAATTGTTCCCTTTTGCTGAAAGTTAGAATGAAGAAAAGACTCCTTCATCGGGTTCACAGTTTGTAACCTATATGGATTTTTATATGTTGTCTTCTCCAAGTGAAGTTCCTTCCTCTATTGCTGTAAGTGAATCCACTCCTCATGTATCTGTGGATATAACTTCTTCTACTGAATCTGATCAACATCACACAGAAGAAGTACCATTACAAGTGGACGCTCTATCTCAAGCTTCTCTTCCAGCTGATTTGCCTACACATCCTATGCTCACAAGATCAAAGGTAGGAGTGATTAGGCCTAATCCGAAATATAGACTATGCAAGAAGAACTCACGGCTTTGAAATCTAATCACAAGTCGTGGCTTCTACCCAGGACATCTGATATGAATGACATTGGAGCCAAATAGGTTTTTAAAGTTAATATATGGCTGACAATACTATTGACAACCTCAAGGCAAGGCACTGGCCCGCGTGTAATTTTTAAAATTTTTTAAAAATATTTATTGTCAACAAATTTTAGTGACAAATGCTAATTATCATTTTATGCAGCTATTTTTTGCGACTATTCATTACCATTTTGTCACCAAAATTTGTTAACAAATTATCACCAAAATTTATTACATGAAATATTATCACTCAACTGCCGTCAAACTTAATTAAATGCAAATACTTTTGTCACCAAAAATTTTGATGATAAATTTGATAACGAGTATCCTTGTCACTAAACATAAATTTTTTATCATTGAAATATTCAGTGATAAAAGGGTAGTTGCCTAGCTTCCGGGACGGAATCACGAGCTGTGTCTGGTTAGCTCAGGAATGGTAATAAGGAGGTCGGTCAGCATTGTGATCAGGAAACAGTATGCGCAAGCGTGTGAAGCAAGCGCCATCAACCTTCAAGACCAGGACGACGCTTTCACTTTTCACGGTCAACTTTCTCAAGTTCTCATTTTTTATCACTATCAAGAAACTTCTCCTTACCTGTAATCTTGCGAGTTTTTGGCTTTAAATTAGCCCATTAACTACATCCGCGCTTCTTCGTATTATAATTGCAAATTAGGGTTTTTGATGGTTTATAGATCAATTGGTGAAGATTATTATATGTCCTGCATCAATTAGTCAACATATTTTCCCTTGCCTATCACCGTTCATAAGAAAATAAAAAGGACAAAAAAATTCTCGACAAAATCTCCGACAACAGTCGACAATGTCTATTTCACCGTGAATCTACGGCTAGTGATGGATACTATGAATGTGTCAATGTCCAATTAACCACCAAACGGACTTTTTTGTTCATGTCTACAAAGACGTGGACGCGGATGTAAGCGTGTATCCCCCCTTAACAGGTTGGAGGAATTTGGATATGGCCTAAATCGCATCCACAATTGCCCGCATCTACCCAAATTTTATTTAAAAAACCTAATCCACTTGTGACGTATTTATTTTATTATGATAGAATAATAATGTTGGCAATTGTTTTGTAGGTTGTCCGTAATCAAGTGAGCCAAAATTCTCATTTTGATAAGAATAAATTATATTTGAACATATTGATATGTTTGATCTTATCAAATATAAAATTAATTTCGTTTGCCAAATCATCCTTGATTAAAATTGATTGAGTGAAGCATTGCTTATAAATAAATGTTTTCACTGACCATCTAAATAATCGATTTGAGATAAAACTTAAGTTTTCTTGTAAATATTAAACTAGGGGTTGTGGGGTTGTGTTATTTATTTTTCTTTTGATTATACTTACAAATAAATATCTTATATTTTATTTTATTTTTAATTTAATAAATTAATTATAATTTTCATCACCTTGTTTTTTATATTATGCATCAACCTCCTACTAAACTAATCTATCGTTTACAAATAGATATCATATATTAAATTAAAATTACCACTGTAATAATTTAATTAAATTTATTTATATAATATCATATTTTTAAAATAAATATTTGCTAAAAAAACTATTTTTTTCTATATTATATATATTTTTGAAAATATTTTTGTGTGTCCTGTGTTGTGCATCATATATTAGCTTTTATACTACTTAATTTATTCACTTTTGTTGAAGTTTATATATTTTTAATAGTATAAAACAACTTAAAATTAACATAATCCAGTTTAAGTTAAAACTCAATAATGCATTTTCTTTTTAAGCTTTGAAAAATAATTATCTATTAACTACATTGGGATTCGATTATAATCCTTATAATAATATGCACTACATTATAATTCTTTTATAAAGATGATAAATTCTAATTAACTAAAAAGTAAGTATATGTTCTAATTACACATGTGCATTTTTTCATTATTTTTGGTATTTTTTTAATTAATTAAATCTTTTATATATTATTTATGCTCTCAATTAAGAACTATTTTTCCATTGAAATGAAAAAAATACTTTGTTTAGTTTTATACATTTTGAAAGATTTTATACGGATTTTATCACTTTTTATATTTTATTTTAATTTTTAAAATTAATGTATTCAAATTATAATTATCATACCTTGACGTGGAATTCGAATTAACAATACTAAAATGATTTGCTTTTTAAAATTTTATGTATTTTAAAGTATTTAAATCATCTAAAATATAATTTAACTCAAATTAAAATTCAATTATAAATTGAGATTTGATTATAAAACTTATTAATATTACTTTATAATTTTTTTAAATGAGGTATTTATATATAAATCCTAATTGAGTTAAAAGACACTTGGACAAATTTCCTATTATTTTTCGAATTCTTCAATTAATGAAGTTATTTGAATAAAGATGAACATGTACTTCTTGGCAAACCAATAAAAACTCAATCACATATGTATAGTCATTCATGTACATATTTGTCTTATTTTTTCGAACTAGTAAAAAAACACATACGTATTGTCACTCATGAACCATATTAGTCTTTATTTTTTTGAACTAGTAAAAAAACATACGCATTTATTTGTACATATTTCTAGACCAAAAATTAATAACTCTGTATGTATTTATTGACATTTATACGCATTTCCAAACCAAAAATCAATTACCTTGTATGTATATGTCTTATTTTCATAGTATTTATTTGTAAGTATTTTCAAACCAAAAATCAATCACTCTTATGTATTTGTCTTATTTTTTTGGTGTGTGTTTATATGTACATATTATTATTTTGGTGTACGTATTTATCTGTAATTATTTTTTATACATATTTGGCAAACCAGCAATCAAAAATCCACATTTGCTGATCCCTCGTTAAATTAACACTTGTCAAAAATCATTCTCTTATTAGATATAGAAGTTAGAAGATAAATAGATAGATACTAAATTTTGGGAAAACTAGTTTATGGCCCAAAATTTTTTCTTCATAGTCGTTTAATGAAACTTAAAACAATCTTATATGCTATAAGGGCAATTGCACAACCCTCTTCTATTTTTCTATAGTTTGTCCTTTTTGGAGGAACAATAGTAAAAAAAAGGGCAATTATCATCACAATTTACTGTCACGAAAGCCGCATACACTTAAGAAATATTAATCGTCTACGACGCTTTGGACGCATCATTTATCAGTCGGAGGGCTTGAACCGAAGGGTATTTTGGACCTAAATTATTAAAAAAGCGTCAAACTGTAATTGTAATGAGAATAACCCAGGTGTAGCAAATGGGGTACTTGGTAGTCGAGATATGTAAAAAGGAATAATCTTTGTTTGTCTCCCTTGGACCATTGACGAATACAAGTAAGTCATTAGCAAAGTCGATTATATCATACAATGTCAGTGTCCCGCTCACGTCTTTCTTCTTAAAAGCTGCTTCCAACCAAGTTCCTTCCCTGCAAAAAAAAAAAAGTTTCATCTCCGCCCGCGGTTTGTTCTTGCGAGTCATCGGCTCATCGCTGCCAAACTAATCATGGTTCCTACAATGGAAACTCTTTAACTCTGAAACCTTATGTCCACTCAACCTAAACTTTATTATTTTAAATATGTGACAGGGAATAATCTAATATTCAATAGATTTTCATTTTCGTTCCCACCCCCGACCTCTCAGTCTTCGAGCCGCGTATCATTTTATTTTACCTAAAACACAGGTTTTATATATTTATATGCATATATATATATCTATTGAGCTCGTTATGTTTTTCGAAAAGTCACCACCATCTTCTCTGCTTTGCCCAAAATCAGTTTCTTTCATCGGTGACTGCTCTGATATTGCTGTGAATGCTGTAGCAGCTTGTGAGCTCGTAAAAGGGAAGAGAGCAAGGTTGAGGTTGGTTTAATGGCGGAGACAGTGGTGTGCCTTGTGATCGAGCAGCTGAAGCAGGTGGTGGTGGACGAAGTGAATCTGGTGAGCGGGGTGAAAACCCAGTTCAACCAGATCAAGCTCGACTTGGAGAGCATCCGGGCCTTCCTCAAGGACGCCGACAGCAAGCAGCACACCGACGAGGGGGTGAAGACGTGGGTCAGCCAGGTCCGGGATGTCGCCTACGACGTCGAGAACGTCATGGACGAGTTCCTCTTCCGCCTTGCCCACCCCAAGCGCCACGGCCTCGCTGGCCTCCTCCGATGCTTCTGCAGTTTGGCATCGCGGCACCTGGTCGGGAGCGAAATGCAGAGCATCAGGGAGCGGATCAGGGCCATCTCGGAGCGGAGGAGGGACTTCTCCTTCGCCTCCTCGGCTGTCGACGCCGGGGCCAATCCCAACCAGCACGACCCTCGGCTGACCACCGCCCTGTTCGTGGAGGAGTCGGAGATCGTCGGCATCGACAAACCCAAAGGGGAGCTGCTCGGGGTGCTGTTGAGGGAGGACCCCAACCCGCTCGTGGTGTCGGTGGTGGGAATGGGGGGTCTGGGCAAGACCACTCTGGTGAGGAAGGTGTACAAGAACGAGAAGTTGAAGAAGCAGTTCGATTGCTTCTCCTGGGTCATCGTCTCCCAGTCCTTCTCCACCGAAGACCTGCTCAAGAGCATGATGAAGGACTTCATCAAGACGAAGGAGGAGTCTTTCAGGGAGGACATCAAGAGCCTCAACTACGTGCAACTGGTTCACACCATGAGGAACTACTTGAAGGAGAAGAGGTACGTGGTTGTTCTCGACGATGTTTGGACTGTGGATGCTTTCGAGAACCTCAAGTGCGCTCTCCCCGAGAATGAGCTGAAGAGCAGGATCATCGTCACGACTAGGATGCACGATGTCGCCTCTTACTGCTCTAGGCTCCCCGACCTCGTCTACAAGATGGAGCCTTTGCCTCCAGAGGAGGCATGGACTCTGTTTCGCAAGAAAGCATTCAATGGCCATTGCCCAGATGAACTCGAGCAGCCCTCCAGGAATATACTCAGAATGTGTGGAGGGTTGCCGCTGGCGATCGTCGCCATTGGAGGCCTTCTATTGACGAGGAACAAGAAGACCCCAGCGGAGTGGGAGACCGTCCACCGCAGCCTGGTGATGGAGCTTGACAACAATGACCTCCTCACCACCATGAAGAAGATACTCTGGCTTAGCTACGAGGACCTTCCCCACCATTTGAAGCCTTGCTTTCTCTACTTCGGTGTTTTCCCCGAAGACCATATCATCAGAAGAGGGCAGCTTCTTCGCGAATGGATGGCGGAGGGGTTCGTGCAGCCAATGTATGACTTGACGCTGGAGGATATGTGCGAAATCTTCCTCAACGAGCTTGCTCGCCGGAGCTTGGTGGAGGTTGTGGAGTTCGATTCTTACGCCAGGGTGAACAAGTGCAAGATACACGATCTAATGCATGAGCTGATATTGTCGAAAACTAGAGAGCAGAATTTCGTCACTTTGGCGAAGAACGATGCAGGTGTGCATGATATTGCGAGGAGGTTAACCATCTGCAGTGGGACAACCGTCCCAGAGAACCAGAGTTTCTCCCAGCTTCGGTCGTTCTTCCTGTTCAAATCCAAGGAGACCCCATCTTTCTCCAGATTTCGGATGTTGAAGGTGCTGTATCTGAATGGAGCGCCATTGGAAACATTTCCCGATGAGATTGTGAATCTGTTCAATTTGAGGTACTTAAACTTGAGGAACACAAGCATCAAGGAGATCCCGAATTCTATCGGCAATCTTCGTAACCTTCAAACACTTGATCTCAAGCACACGTACATTTCGGAGCTGCCCAAAGGGATACTCAAACTCCGCAACATTCGTCTCATACTCATGTATCACTTCCGGTACGAGGACTCGGTTAGGAGAATCCATGGCGGGAAAATGCCGGTAAGAATTGGAGACTTGACTTCATTGCAAAAGCTGAGGACCCTTCATATGGGCGGTGGGGAAGAGCAAGCAAAAGAGCTGGGAAAGCTTGCTCAATTGAGAATGTTGGGAGTTTCAGGTGTGCAAACACGGTATTGGGACACATTAAGGTCTTCAATTACTCACATGAGGCATCTTGAGACACTTTGGATAAGCACAAATGATGGGGAAGAGCCTCTTGGAGTGAATTTCCTGTCTTTGCTCTCCCCTAGCTTGAAAGGCATATCTCTGAGAGGATCGCTACACATGTTGCCGGATATGATCACTTCATTTGTGAATCTGGTTAAGATAGAGCTCATCGCCTCCAAGCTGGCCGGTGATCCTCTCAAAGCATTCCAGCATTTGCCGAATCTGACCTACCTTGCTCTCAAGAATGCTTACGAAGGAGAAAAACTGAGCTGTGGGCAGAGAGGGTTCCAAAGGCTGAGAAGATTGGTGATGAGGGCTCTTCGCGCGCTAAGTTCGGTTTATATAGATAAAGGAGCCATGCCCAACCTCGAAGAACTGAGAATCATTGACTGTCCAATGCTGCAACAGGTTCCATATGGGATTGAGCACCTTGGTAGGCTCAAGGAGCTAAACTTCGGTAACATGCCGGAAGAATTTGTTAGGAAGATAAAGAGCAAAGAAGGAGATGACTGGGATCGAGTCAAGCATGTATCTCTCATTCGATACCTGTTCATGATGAATGGCAAGTGGCAAAGCAGCTCCTTCGTAAATCTCAGTGAAAATTGAAGCATGCTCGTCAAGAAGAAACTCTGCACCAAAAGAAATGTTAAGCAACCCCTTATATATGTTGTCGGCTGATATATATATCCGCGAAGCTTGATTGTAATTTTTATTGATGTTGTATTTCGGATTCAGGTGCGTCAATTATATATTTATCTCTTGACATTATTACCTGATAATTTCCTTCGCCATATTAATGGCTGTTCATTTACCGGGTATACATCTTTCTCAAGTCCACAGTGAATGATATTATTAATTCTTTCCAGGGTGCATAGTATACAACTCGTTAACCTTTCTGATTACCTGGCTATTTATCTAGGATACATTGAAAAAGATTTTTATTAATTTGTCATGATTTCTTTAATATGAGTATATTAAAGGGATAAATATGAACAATAAGAGTTGATAATACACGTATTTAAGCCCATTAATGAACGACAAATCATAATGAATTATTTGTTAGCCTTTTATTAAAAATTACACACAGTTGTCCAAAATAGAATAGTTTTCTCATATAAGAGATTCTAGATGGGGTGGAGTCACGAAAACCTTAAACTTCGGCAAAGATAGGCATCCAATAGCAAAGTATTATAGGAAAGAAAGAAAGACATCAAAATGTACAGACAGCATAAGCTTTACAATAAAATTTTCTAACTGCGCAACATAATTATAAACGGGACAGACGTAAGCGCAAAATGCCATCTGGTCTCATGTTCCTCAAGAGAGCGCTTCCCAGCAAGAGCTAAACCTCCTCCGCTCGTAGAAATGTAAGATCAAGGGTATGTCCTTCACAGTTTCCCAATCTTCACCATTTTGTTCTATCCTTCTTATCAAACTTCCGAGGCATTTTGTGTAGATTGAGCTCCTTGAGATTTTGTGAGATTTTCAATACCTCTCTATATCTGGAAAGTGCTTTTGGTTGGGATTAATCAAATATTTAAATTATTATTTCAATATATAAAGATGAGAAGTACCGATTAAAATAGGCATACCAATTTAACCCGAAAAGAAATATTTTTTAACATGGACAAACTAAATTTTAGTTTAAAACCTCAAATTTGTGGAAAAACCACATGCAAATGACTAAATTAAAATTCACAATTTGATATAAAAAATATCTACAAGGGAACAAACTCTTAAATACCAATTTATTATAATTTTTTACACAATTGGTATTAATCACAAATGAATAGAAGAATAAAAAAATATTACAACTTGGCGAGGTTACCATTAACTATTGTAAACAAATCTCAACAAAATATTTATATTTTTTCAATCTACACAATTTTCCTTTCTCCTTTCGTGACCCTTTTTCTCCAAAACCAAAACCAAAGGAGAAAAGCGTGTAACGTTGTTTTTATTCTTTTCAACGAAACAAATCTACAAAATTCTTAGTTTTTGCCCCAAATAGGGTTATAATTTCATGTATTTACAGAAAAGGGGTAACTGAACAAACCTCCCCTTCCCGACTCCATGAAATACCTCTAGTCGGCATGATAAGCTCTATCCATTCCTACAATAAACATGTTTTTCCTTTAAGACAACTTTAGTTATCATGTCTGAAACATTCTTTTCAATATGAATTTTTGTTAGTTCAAATGATTTACTTTCCACACATCTTGATATCTTATATCAATGTGTTTACTCTTTTGAATGAAAACTTAAATTCTTACTCAGGTGAATTACACTCTGCCTATCATTGTGTACAATGTATCTTTCTTGTTTAACACCAATTTCATTGAAAAATTTCTTCGACCATAACATCTCCTTGTAAGTTTCTGTAGTAGAAATAAATTCAACTTCAGTTGTAGATAATGCAACGCACTTTTGCAAACTAGACTGCCAATACACAATCCCATTAGCAAAATTAATAACAAACCTAGATGTTAACCTTCTTGTCTCTAAATCACCTGCCATGTCTGCATCGGTGTAGCCAACCAATAAAGATTTATCACTTCCACAATATAAATACACTTTAGATGTACCTCTCAAGTATCTCATTATCTATTTAACTGCTTGCAAATGTTCATTGCTTGGATTTACTAAATGTTTGCTAACCATTCTAATTGCATATGCTATGTCTGGCCTTGTACAAACCATAACATACATTAAACTACCAACCACAAAAGCATAAGAAACCTTTGTCATTTCCTTCATCTCTATTTCACTTAAGTCACTTTTCTTTAACTTAAAGTGGCCCCCAAATGGAACTCTTACTGGCTTTGCATCTTTCATGTTGAATTTTTTAAAGTACTTTTTCTATACACTTTTTCTGTGACACTCAAAGCTTTCTAACTCCCCTGTCACACCGAATGAACATCCTCAAGATTTACTTTGCCAATTCCAAATCTTTTCTTGCAAAGGATTTATTTAAGTTCTTCTTTAAATTTGTAATCTTGGCTCATCATGTCCTACAATCAACATGTCATCCACATAAAGCAATATAATAATAAAGTCACCAACATCAAACCTCTTGATGAACACACAATGATCAGAAACATACTTCTTGTACCCATTCTTTTCCATAAAAGAATTAAACTTTTATTACTGCTGTCTAGGAGCTTGCTTCAAACTATACAAACTCTTTTTTAGTTTGCACACCATTTGTTCCTTTCATCTGACTTTAAAACCCTCTGGTTGATCCATGTATATGGTTTCCTCAAGATCACTATGAAGAAAGACTGTCTTCACATCTAACTGTTCAACTTTCAAATCAATCTTTCACCCAAAGCTAGAACAATTTTAATAAAAGACATTTTAACAACAGGAGAAAAAATTTCATTGAAATTAATATATTTCTTTTGTCCGAAGCCCTTCACCACAAACCTTGCGTTGTACCTTGGTTGTGTATTATTTTCTTCATGTTTGATCATGTAGACCTATTTATTCTTTAATACTCTCTTCCTGTAAAACCCACGATTCGAGTTAGGGTTTTATATTCAGAACCGGTCGGGTCGACCGTTATTTTTTCGAGTTGAGTCAGTTTCAGGACACGTGTACCGAGCCGACGTCGGTCGCGTGTATGAGCTATGAGGGTCACGCGTACCCAAATATATGATGATAACGTCATGAATACAGCAGAACAGAATGAGTTATCAGATATATGAGAGTATGCCAGTCATTTCTTTTTATTTTTATATATAGTGGATCGTAGAATTAGTATTAGGCCGTTTACCGCGTTAGGACGCGTTCGGGCAGTTTGGGTGGGTTGATAGTTCTAGAGCATGTCATTATAATTTTTTTTGTGTTGTTTGATTTTACGGGATTTTTCCCGATTTTTATGAAATTTTTTAGGATTTAATACGAGTTAGTTATGATACTTGACTCGAGCCGGAGACGAGTCAAGTATTATTTACGAAATTGCCACCAGCCCTTTTCTTCCTCTTCCCCGACCTTTTCTTTCCCGTTGCCGCGCGCCGCCCCTGTTCGCGCGCCACCGCCGCCACGGCCGACGCCGCCTGGCCGTCGACCGACGCCGCCCAGCTCGGCGACGACGTCGCCGTGCCACCCCGACCAGCCCCGGCCGCTGCCAGGCCGCCGCAACGTCGGAATCGGCTCGCCTAGCGCCGCGGCACATTTCGGTCCCGTCGCCGATTCCGCCGCCGGCGACCAACGCCGCCGTGATCGATCGGTCGCCACAGCACCTTCGACCACCCAGCAGACCTTCCCCGACCGGAGCGGAGGCCATCGCCGCCGTGGCCGGCCGGATCTAGCGACCCATCACCGCCGGCCCTGTTTTAGCCATTTTCCGGCGAGCCACTGCCTCGGTCGACCACGTCGACCTCATAGATGAGTCGGGCTCGTCGAGCCGGTTCCGAGGGTACCCAACACGACCCCTTTCCGGCTAGTAGACGCCACCGGCAATAGTCGCCGGAAAACCACCGGAAGTCGCCGGAAAACCGCCCGCAACTGCCGGGAAACCGCCGGAAATCGGAATTTCTGGAATTCGCCGGAATTCACCGGATCTTCCGCGGGGCTCACCCGGTGGAGCCCGATCGAGCTTCGGACGCCGAGGAGCGCCGAATTTGAGCTTCGAGGCGCGCGACGGAACCCTAACCGTCGCCGATTGCCGACGACGTGAGGTATAATTACCTCCGATTTGATTATTTAAAGTTGATAATGATTGTTAGCACAGCATGCTAGGATTTATGATGTGATTGATAGTGAATGGAGGTTAAGTGATTTAATGAAGTAAGTAAATTGAGCACGATAATCGAGTAATGTAACTTAGGAAAAATACAATAAAATTGGTAGGAATAGGATGAGTAGAATTATTTTCATATTTATGATTAGTGATGTGATTAATGTTTAATGATGGATGAAACGATGAGTTGCATGATGAGATTAAGTGTGAGTGAAGAGTAAGCAACCTAATGAAGTAGATCAAGTCAGAGCACGATAAGTGACCACAACATAAGTTACAGACACGTAATAAAAATTTGTATGAATAGGATGAGCTAGGATTAATTAATTTTTATGATTTTCTGATTGTTATGTTGATGGATGTTATTTGTATTGTGTGATGTTTGTTGAGTTTGATGCATCATTTAGTTAGCGGGCGTTAGTATCTAGTTTTGATGTGTAGGTACGAAGTAGGAGCTCGCCGCCTAGGCGCGATGACACGCTTGGAGCTTCCACCAGGTCCGTTTAGGACTCGTCTTGTTTTACGCTCTTCCATTGTATGTTTATTTTATTATTGCAGGGCGGGTTAAGTGGCGTTTTATCGGATCCCACTTAACTCGGGCCATTTAATCGAATATTTCCGGATTAATAACCCCTCGAGGATGAGATCCCTCGAGGATGATTTCGAAAACAAGATCCACCACAAGTTGCCTTCGGGCCTATTATATGAATCCCTTCCCAGGCCTATATATATAGTTTTATCGAGTTTTCAGTGAGACGAGAGATGGAGAAACCGACTGCACGTACCATGCAGAGGATGCCGTGACAGTCAAAGCGGGCTCTGGATTAGTGCCAGCGGACTGTTCCATTCCCGAGGGATCCTGACAACTCCGCGTTTGAGTTCCTCACACCCGGAGAACGTGGAGGTTTACGGGTACTGTTTAGTACAGCGCATGTCCGGACTTGTGGTTCAAAGGGTACTAAAGGCGACTGCCTGAGAGTACTCGGCCTTCGTGCTCAAGGCCAGGAGAAATATGGAGGTAAGGAGAGGGCTTAGGATAAAGTTTCACGAGAAGTACTGAAAAGAAGTGCTGAGAGTAGCACAGTACCAGCAGCAGTAAGTTCGGGATGCTACCGGGTCTGCAGCCCAGTGGCTCCTCAGTAGTGCCCTTCAGAGTGTTCTTGAGGAAGTATATGGTTTTCTTTCAGATGAGAGTTTGCTCTCATAGCCAGTTTGTTATAGTTATTTTATTTTCCGGACCAGTAACGCTTGTTACTGACGTTTTTCTTATATATATGTAGGTGATAAGCACGAGATGGATGAGCCAGCTTGGACGGAGGAGCAATGAGGTCTTGTGCACACACATGTTAGATATTCTGAATGTTTAATATTGTATTATTATGTTATTATTTTGTGAATGATATGAGTAAATGTTTGAGCATGATGATATGATGTGAATGAAATGTTAAGACACGATAACAGAATGAAAATATGATCAGAGTAGCGCAGCAGAAGCGTAGTGGGTTGAGACCCAAAGCTTCAGAATGAATATGAGTATAGTAGATTAGATGTTTGTGTGAATGCTATTGATGCTATGCGTATATATGTTTGCATATATATTATTTTGACAGGGTGGCCCTTAATTGCATTTTTATGGGAAACTCTGTCTATTATATTTCAAAGTTTTCATTAATTTTTATCGGGATTGTCTTGGTGTGTATTTTGATTTGCATGTCATTCATGTAGTACCATGTTAGGGTTTGTGTATTCATCCATGCTTTGAGAGTTGTATCTTCATCTTAAGACGCCGAGATTGGATCCGCATGAGTTAGGTTCGGGTTAGCCGACCTAACCGGGGCCTGTAACATGCCGGTTCGGTTCACGAGCGTGGACCGGATTTGGGGTGTTACAAGATTGGTATCAGAGCCACTCTCGGCCGATTAAGATGTAAGATAGATTTATAGGTGATGTGTGTGCAAAGACTGCTCCAAGTCCAGCTGGCAGGTATGTTTTCTGTCTGTTTTCTTTACATGTAGATATTTTTCATAAGTTGTTTGGATAACAGTATATTCAGGACCTTGTTAGAAGTGTGTGGAATTAGCCTTAGTTAAACGGACATGCTATATATGGATTGTTATCATGATATCAGATCACTTGTCTAGTTAGATGTGACCAGGGAATGTTGTAGTGCTAGCAGAGGTAGAATGGGTATAAGATCTCATCTTATACCAGATTCGGATGGCAGCAGATGTGAGCAGGAATCTGACAAGATTGTCTTGATGGGCTTAGAGACCCACTAGTTCTGTCCATCGCATAAGTGAATTAGAAGATTGACCAGATGTTAGTGTCTTGCATGTCACCACCTTAGTCCTGTTTCCATGGGACATGGTGTACATGATAGGAATGAGTTAAAAAGAAAATGGGTAATAATAAGGAACTTGAAGTATAGAGATACCAGTAAGTTAGTGGCACATGAGATGGACCACCGAGTGCCTTAGACAAATCCCTAAGGATGAAGGCTGTGAGTAAGCCAATGGAACCACTGAAGTACTTGGAGCTTAGATGAGAGTTTGGGCAAAAGACTTGAGATGGACCACTTCTGAAAGATAGTAATGAATGAAGATGAGTGGCGTAGTGGATCGATAGTTCGATTAGCACTTCACCACCTCCCCTCTTCCATTAGTTTATGACCTGCAGGCAACAGTTTTGGCTTCACTTTGCCAGACAGAGGTCTTGATATGACAAGGAAAAGATCAGGACTACCATTGCCTGTGAGATTAGTTATTTGACCAGATTCTACCAGAGATAAGGTGCCAGACCAGTGATTGCTGTGTGAGGGCCAGTTAACACTAATGGAAGCAGCCACTCAGATTTTAGGAGATTAGAGTGGGTCTGGCATAGGTTTACCATCATATGTGTCAGCACCATGATCCAAACCCCTCCGGATCAGACACGCATGACTAGACAACCTAAGCTGAGTTGTTAACAGCCAAGATTTGTCAGAGATAGTAGAGAGGATTTATGATGTATACGATTAAGATCAGATTTTTAGTATCTAGATAGGATTGTGGCCGACAGAGTTGCACAACCGCCGACCGTGTGCACAACCGCCGACCGAGTGCACAACCGCCGACCGAGTGCACAACCGCCGATCGAGTTGCACAACCGCCGACCAAGTTGCCCGACCGCCGACCGAGTTGCCCAACCGCCGACCGAGTTGCACGACCGCCGACCGAGTTGCACGACTGCCAACCTAGTCACACAACCACCCCCGAGGTGCACAACCGCCGAACAAGATGCACTACCACCGACCGAAGATGCACTACCGCCGTCCGTGTATTGCTCATCCGCCGACCGATTAGATTAGTTAGATCTTAGTAGGACCAGAATTTGAGGAACAAGATATAACCACAGTGGAAAGTAGCAGAACAGATAAGAGTTAGGAAAAGTGAGTCATTTAGATGAGATGGCCTAGGATCCGACTTCACAGCTCTCTTGCAATTAGTGTTTTGACCTGATACATTGGGTCAGATGAATATTGCAAGATGTCCCCATCAGACACTGTTAGTTACAGTCTCATAGGGATGCGTATGGACAGAGTCAGGGAACATGACAGAGTGACCTCCAGATAGGATGGTCACAATGATCAGATTGTGTAGACTGCATGATCGTGCATCCATGGGTCACAGCCAGCATACATAGATCAGATGGTTGGTACATGGACATATGCAGTTTAACCCATGTAGCGATGGGCCAGTATGCGACAAGGGTTAGTGAGGAAGGGTCTTTCAGAGAGATATTGATTTCTTTGTGTTTCGCCAGCACGATTAGGTTCTCACCTTGAACCATAGGATTGAGCCTTGCCCGAGTATAGAGGTACCTTCATGGTACTGATTAGGTTTTACAGTACAGGTAGATGTTTGCAGATCGATCTTCCAATGAGGATTTCACCCCAACATGAGAGTGGACCAGATGGAGTATATCAGTGTATGCTCATCTTCATTGATAGCTTTGCTTGAGAGTCTACCACAGCAGTAGTAGTCATGTGAGTCAAGATTAGTGCTACAAATCGGTACGGGACGGCAGGTCACACACCACTGAAGAGCGGACGAGACATGTGTCGAACCTCATTATGAGTCCCCGTAGACTTGAGGGGAGACAGTGGTTCTTTGGGTCGTTTGAACCCCGCCCGTTTAGAAGTGCGTGACTAGTACGGTGTCGAGAAACATGTGCCTACTGTTAGCTGATTGAACTAGAGCCACTTAGGAGCCGTTTCTGAGGTTTGTCATTGATTGACTGTTTCACAGACTGATCACCTGTGGCATAGTAAATCATGGTAATCTTAGAGACAAGTCCATAGACCTACCAATATTTTGGCCACCCGATATGTTATATAGGGATTTTATCTCCCTTACTAATTACATGAGACCTTAACCTTACCATAGATAAGAGTCGTGCGGTAGAAGCGTGTGGGCCTATAACCCACAGGTCCCAGGATTCCCTGTTTACCTTGCATCAGATACCACATGTGAGAATGAGGGAGCACCAATTGAGAGTTTTTGAGTGGTGTGACTAGTTTCCACGAGATTCAGCCTCCTTTCCTATAACCCAGAGATGTTAGACAGAGTGGAGTTTTCACTTGAGGATTCCACTCACCCCTTTGTATGTATCAGTTCTACCATCAGTTTACCCAGAGGATTGAGATGAGTATACATTGACCAGAGCACATAGCACAGAGCAAATGCCACAGACCAGATGCAGATGCTACAGCCCTATGCAGAGTATGTTATCATACTCCTTGAGACACGCTGTGTATGTACAGGTGTTCTCGCCTCCTTTCAGCAGTAGTTAGTAGTTGTATAGATAGTCACCTGAAGCCATAGTATACATTAGCAGTCATAGCAGCTATCCTTGTTCTCATATAGAACAGAGTGAGATATTGACTCAGGACCGAGTCAACTAGGACCCCGTGAGCGGTCCAGTTCCTTATACCGGGACACCTGAGAGTTATATCTAGACTGGCGACAGTGAGCCGTGCAGCTCATTAGGGTATCCACCGTACTTAGCAGGAGACTCATAGCAGGCCTTGAGGTGACTGTAGGACCTAGAGTAGAGTTCCTGCGAGTACATGTAGGTGACTGTTCACAGATGAGGATTAGAGGGACATGGGTAGATGTTAGCAGGTAGGTCTTACCCTCGGCGTAGTTTTCTAGACATAGCCCAGATTAGAACCTTGCGATACTCTAGAGTATTTGCTTGACCAACCTAGTAGGCCCTTAGGGGTGATCTAGGTTTTTCCGCCGAGTTAGCAGTAGGGATCAGAACAGAAGAGAAGGATAATGATAATGTCAGAACAGACACAGGAAGTATAGAATCCAGAATGTTTGAGATGGTCAGCATCACTAGCATGACTCGCCACGTCGGCACCACTACAGTCAGTGAGGATGTATATGGCTATCAAAGAGTAGAGGATACAACAGGTGTGTATCTAGCATCCAGGTAGTAGTTCAGCAGAACCTCCTTGAGTTAAAATTTCGAGGACGAAATTTTTATAAGGAGGGAAGATTGTAAAACCCACGATTCGAGTTAGGGTTTTATATTTAGAACCGGTCGGGTCGACCGTTATTTTTTCGAGTTGAGTCAGTTTCAGGACACGTGTACCGAGCCGACGTCGGTCGCGTGTATGAGCTATGAGGGTCACGCGTACCCAAATATATGATGATAACGTCATGAATACAGCAGAACAGAATGAGTTATCAGATATATGAGAGTATGCCAGTCATTTCTTTTTATTTTTATATATAGTGGATCGTAGAATTAGTATTAGGCCGTTTACCGCGTTAGGACGCGTTCGGGCAGTTTGGGTGGGTTGATAGTTCTAGAGCATGTCATTATAATTTTTTTTGTGTTGTTTGATTTTACGGGATTTTTCCCGATTTTTATGAAATTTTTTAGGATTTAATACGAGTTAGTTATGATACTTGACTCGAGCCGGAGACGAGTCAAGTATTATTTACGAAATTGCCACCAGCCCTTTTCTTCCTCTTCCCCGACCTTTTCTTTCCCATTGCCGCGCGCCGCCCCTGTTCGCGCGCCACCGCCGCCACGGCCGACGCCGCCTGGCCGTCGACCGACGCCGCCCAGCTCGGCGACGACGTCGCCGTGCCACCCCGACCAGCCCCGGCCGCTGCCAGGCCGCCGCAACGTCGGAATCGGCTCGCCTAGCGCCGCGGCACATTTCGGTCCCGTCGCCGATTCCGCCGCCGGCGACCAACGCCGCCGTGATCGATCGGTCGCCACAGCACCTTCGACCACCCTAGCGAGCCTTCCCCGACCGGAGCGGAGGCCATCGCCGCCGTGGCCGGCCGGATCTAGCGACCCATCACCGCCGGCCCTGTTTTAGCCAATTTCCGGCGAGCCACTGCCTCGGCCGACCACGTCGACCTCATAGATGAGTCGGGCTCGTCGAGCCGGTTCCGAGGGTACCCAACACGACCCCTTTCCGGCTAGTAGACGCCACCGGCAATAGTCGCCGGAAAACCACCGGAAGTCGCCGGAAAACCGCCCGCAACTGCCGGGAAACCGCCGGAAATCGGAATTTCTGGAATTCGCCGGAATTCACCGGATCTTCCGCGGGGCTCACCCGGTGGAGCCCGATCGAGCTTCGGACGCCGAGGAGCGCCGAATTTGAGCTTCGAGGCGCGCGACGGAACCCTAACCGTCGCCGATTGCCGACGACGTGAGGTATAATTACCTCCGATTTGATTATTTAAAGTTGATAATGATTGTTAGCACAGCATGCTAGGATTTATGATGTGATTGATAGTGAATGGAGGTTAAGTGATTTAATGAAGTAAGTAAATTGAGCACGATAATCGAGTAATGTAACTTAGGAAAAATACAATAAAATTGGTAGGAATAGGATGAGTAGAATTATTTTCATATTTATGATTAGTGATGTGATTAATGTTTAATGATGGATGAAACGATGAGTTGCATGATGAGATTAAGTGTGAGTGAAGAGTAAGCAACCTAATGAAGTAGATCAAGTCAGAGCACGATAAGTGACCACAACATAAGTTACAGACACGTAATAAAAATTTGTATGAATAGGATGAGCTAGGATTAATTAATTTTTATGATTTTCTGATTGTTATGTTGATGGATGTTATTTGTATTGTGTGATGTTTGTTGAGTTTGATGCATCATTTAGTTAGCGGGCGTTAGTATCTAGTTTTGATGTGTAGGTACGAAGTAGGAGCTCGCCGCCTAGGCGCGATGACACGCTTGGAGCTTCCACCAGGTCCGTTTAGGACTCGTCTTGTTTTACGCTCTTCCATTGTATGTTTATTTTATTATTGCAGGGCGGGTTAAGTGGCGTTTTATCGGATCCCACTTAACTCGGGCCATTTAATCGAATATTTCCGGATTAATAACCCCTCGAGGATGAGATCCCTCGAGGATGATTTCGAAAACAAGATCCACCACAAGTTGCCTTCGGGCCTATTATATGAATCCCTTCCCAGGCCTATATATATAGTTTTATCGAGTTTTCAGTGAGACGAGAGATGGAGAAACCGACTGCACGTACCATGCAGAGGATGCCGTGACAGTCAAAGCGGGCTCTGGATTAGTGCCAGCGGACTGTTCCATTCCCGAGGGATCCTGACAACTCCGCGTTTGAGTTCCTCACACCCGGAGAACGTGGAGGTTTACGGGTACTGTTTAGTACAGCGCATGTCCGGACTTGTGGTTCAAAGGGTACTAAAGGCGACTGCCTGAGAGTACTCGGCCTTCGTGCTCAAGGCCAGGAGAAATATGGAGGTAAGGAGAGGGCTTAGGATAAAGTTTCACGAGAAGTACTGAAAAAGAAGTGCTGAGAGTAGCACAGTACCAGCAGCAGTAAGTTCGGGATGCTACCGGGTCTGCAGCCCAGTGGCTCCTCAGTAGTGCCCTTCAGAGTGTTCTTGAGGAAGTATATGGTTTTCTTTCAGATGAGAGTTTGCTCTCATAGCCAGTTTGTTATAGTTATTTTATTTTCCGGACCAGTAACGCTTGTTACTGACGTTTTTCTTATATATATGTAGGTGATAAGCACGAGATGGATGAGCCAGCTTGGACGGAGGAGCAATGAGGTCTTGTGCACACACATGTTAGATGTTTGAATGTTTAATATTGTGTTATTATGTTATTATTATTGTGACATGCTATGAGTAAATGTTTGAGCATGATGATATGATGTGAATGAAATGTTAAGACACGATAATAGAATGCAAAATATGATCAGAGTTGAGCAGCAGAAGCGTAGTGGGTTGAGACCCAAGCTTCAGAATGAATATGTTAGTAAATGAGATTTTGTGTGAATGATATTAGATGCATGCTGTATATATTTGTATATATATATTATTTTGACAGGGTGGCCCCTAATTGCATTTTTATGGGAAACTCTGTCTGTTATATTTCAAAGTTTTATTAATTTTTATCGGGATTGTCTTGGTGTGTATTTTGATTTGCATGTCATTCATGTAGTACCATGTTAGGGTTTTGTGTATTCATTCATTCATGATGAGAGTCGTATCTTCATCTTAAGACGCCGAGATTGGATCCGCACGAGTTAGGTTCGGGTTAGCCGACCTAACCGGGGCCTGTAACATGCCGGTTCGGCTCACGAGTGTGGACCGGATTTGGGGTGTTACACTTCCCCTTAAGAAGATCTACCAACTCATAGGTATGATTATCTTGCAAAAATTTCATCTCATCTTGCATTGCCTTCAACCATTTCTCTTTTTCTACATGAGCTTTGACCTCACTAAAATTTTTTGGTTCTCCACATTTAATGATTTTTACATATTCTGATGATGGATATCTTGTTAATGGAACTGGTTCACGAGCTGATCTTCTCACATTAGTTGGTTCCCCTTAATCAGAATATGCATGTTCCTGTCCAACATCATTAATAAACTCATTAAAAATATTTATAGTCCCCTCTGTTTGTGTTTTTATTTCTTGATCTACCTCTTGCCTCTTCCGATTTTAATGCATGAGACCCTAAAATTGGTAGATATTTTCTTCTCACCCCCTCATTCAGTAAATTGCTTGTTACTATGTCTATTGTGAGTTTTCCATTAGAAGCACCATTTTTCAAAGAGATCACCAATGTTTTCCAATTCTTTGGCAATGTATTGAGGAGAAGGATAGCTTACCATTACTCATCTAAAGTCATGTTCATCCTAACAAGTTGAGTAATAATACTCTTCATCTCATTGAGATGCTCATTTATGTCACGTCCATCCTTATACCTTATGTTTACTAATTTCCTTATCAAAAGGGCTTTGTTGCAGGTAGTATTCCTCTCATAAACTTCTTAGAGTTTATCCCATATAGCTTTTGAGGATGTCAATTCATAAACATGATGATACATAACTTTATTTACTCATTGTCTCAAACATGTTATGTCCTTCCTATCAAACTTATTCCAGTCTTTATCAGTCACCTTTGCAAGTTTCTAACTACTGATAGGTTCATATAAATCCTTAGAATATAAATAATTAATCATTTTTCCTTTTCAAAAGTGTCAATTACCCGGCCCCTTAAGATATATCATTTTAACATATTTTTTATCAACCATTTTGTTGAAATATAAATCACAAACACACCAACTAGGCTCTTAGAAATTTCGTCGAACACCTAATGGGCAGAAAATATCAATAACCAAAACTTGCAAACCTTTTGACTCTAATGCCACTCGTTGGGATTAACCAATTATCTAAAACCCCTATTTCAATATATAAGGATGAGAAGTACCAATCGAAATAGACATACCAATTTAACCCGAAAGAAAATACTTTCCAATATGTATAAACTAAATTTTATGTGAAAACCCCAAATTTGGGGAAAAACCACGGGGCAATTGATCAAGTTAAAATTCACAACTTGATAAATAAAATATCTACAAGAGAACAAACTCCTCAATACTAATTTATTATAATTTCTACTCAATTGATATTAACCACAAATGAATAGAAGAATAGAAACAGATTAAGAACTTGACGAGGTTACTATTGACGATTGCAAACGAATTTTAACAAAACATTCACCTTTTTTCAATCCACGTAATTTTTTTTCTCTCATCGTAGCCCTTTTCCCCTAAAACCAAAACCAAAGAATAAAATCTTATGACGCTATTTTTATTCTTTTCAACAAAATAAATATACAAAAATCTTAATTTTTTTTAAAAATAGAGTTACAAGTTTATGCATTCACGGAGGAGGGACAACCCAACATTTAATAGACCTACAAACTCTAATCCCCAAACGTTTGAGACCCGGTTAGCTTTTTGTACCCGAGCGCATATATTCTCCATCACAGGCATTCGCCAGGTCCGGTAAGGCTAGGTTGGGTAAAAGACCGAATGCCTCCAGAGGATCATCAAGCAATCTTGAGGAAGAGAGCGTAATTTTTGACAAGCTTCTCAAATGATTCGGTCACTTCCGGCAGCATATGAAGATATCCCCTCAAACATACGACTCTTAGACTGGGCGAGAGACTTGACAAAAATTTCACATCAAGCGGCTTGTCCTCCCTATCAGTATTTATCCAAAGCGTTTCAAGGTGTTTCATACCGGAAACAGATTCACGCAAGGCCACCCAATCTTGCTCTTTCACCGTGTGGATGCCCAAAGTCCTTAGTTGGGTCAGTTTGCTCAGCTCCTGAGCCTGCTGCTTACTACCGTCCAGCTCAAGTGTACCCAATTTGTGTAAAGATGTTAACTTACCCAATTCTCCTGGTATCTTCACACCTGCCACAAAAGAAACCGAGTTCTCGAAATAATAGTGGTACGTTAGTATAAGGCATAGGTGACGAGGATCCCAATGGGCAACTCTGAAACGTAGATGAATTTTAAGGTCCGAGGTTTGTAAGTTCCTAAGCTTCTCTATTGAGTTAGGAGTCTCTTTAACGAGTGCCTCCCTCAAGTACAACTATCTCAAATGGAACAAGTTCACAATTCCATCAGGGAAATTTTCTAAAGGTAAGCCACTGAGGTTCAACACCTTTAGCATCTGAAACCTTGATAAGTCTGGCATATTTTCTGCTACGAAAATATGTAAGTATCGAACCTCCGATAAACTGCAGCTCTGAGAAAGGCAGTTTCCATGTGGATGGACAGTCGATGCACTCGATCCGGCAATTCTGTTTCCTGACCACTTCACCAATAAATGAAGCTTTGTTATTTTGACTTCAAAAATATCAAGTCGTGCATTAAGTCATGGACAGGACATTGATTCACCCTTCCATGTGTATTGAACTCAACACCCCAACCAAGCTTCTATGAACAAGCTCATTGAGATAACCTTCAGCAATTTGTTCCAATGTCATACCTTGTATGGGTTTGACAAAACCTTCGGCAATCCAACTCCGGATTATTTGACCCCTTGCAATCGGGTCATCTTGGGGGAGAATGCTGAAGTAGAGAAAACATGGCTTGAGATGGTATGCGAGATCATCACAGCCCAGCCAAAGTACTCTCTTCATGATATCAAACACATTGTTGTTTTGTAGCTCTATACTTAAATTTCGTTGGACCAGATCCCATTCTATCGAAGTTTTGTTCTTGGTCAAAAGAAGGCCTCCAATTGTGACAACAGCCAGTGGCAACCCCCCACAAATTTCAAAAATCCTTTCAGAGGATTCATTTAACTCTGGAGGGCAAATATTGCTATTGAACACTTTTCGCCAGAAAAGTGACCAGGCCTCCGTTGCAGGGAGAGGCTCCAACTTGTAAACAAATTCAGAGGATTTTGAGCAATAAGAGGCAACCTCATGTTTGCGGGTTGTCATTATGATTCTACTCTCGAGTTCATTTTTAGGCAATGCAGGTTCCAAGTTTTCCCAAGCCCTTATATTCCAAACATCGTCCAACACAACAACGTACCTCTTGTCATGGAGATGGCTCCTCACTGACTCAGCCAGCTCGACATGGCTCATGTTGTTGATCTCCTCGCCGCTTGATCCTTCCTTGGTTTTGAAGAATTCTTTGAGCATGCCCTTCAAGGGTTCCTCGGGGGAAAATGATTGAGACACGGTGACCCAAGCAAAGCTGTCGAAGATCTTCCTCACCTCATCGTTCTTGTACACTCTTCGAACCAGAGTCTTCTTGCCCAGACCGCCCATTCCCAACACCGACACCACTACCGGCTTGGGACTGCCGTTAAGCAGCAGCTTATTCAAATCTTCCCTCGGCTGGTGAATGTCCAAAACATCAGACTCCTCGAGTAAAAGAGGCGCAGTCAATCTTGGGTCATGGACGCTCGAGTTGGACGAGGGAGCATCTCCAGCTGTGGACGAGACCAAGGAGAACTCGCTTCTTCGTTCTGAAATGCTCTGTAGCCGGCCTTCGATGCTCTGAATTTCGCTTCCAATCCTATGCCTGGCCATGAGATGCCGGAACAAGCTGGTGCACCTCGAGAGGTAGCCAGGACAGCCTTGCCGGCCATGAGGTCTGCCCCATGCGTAAGAGGAACTCGTTGATCACATTCTCGATATCATCGAGAAAAATCCTCAAAATTGGAGATCAATAACAACGAACACAAGACATAGAAAATAATGCTTAAGGAATAAGATAAAATAAAACCAAAAGAAAAGAGATTTAATGTAAAAAACCTTCCATCTAATGGAATATCTGGTCTTGTACTTACCATTGGATACATAAGACTTCTAATCACTGAAGCTTAAGACACCGTTTTCATGTGAGCTTTATCCACCTCACTCTTAGCACCTGTTCTTTTGACAATTAGAAATTACTACCCAAAGTAGTAGTCATCGGCTTAGATTCATTAATGTTGAATCTCTTAAGAAATTTCTTCACATACCCTTCTTGAGATAACCACAACGTCTTGCTCTTCTTGTTTCAGGTAATTTGTATCCCAAGAAGTTGTTTTGCTTTACCCACGTCTTTCATGGAAAAATCCTTGGCTAACCTTATTTTGAGATTTACAATTTTCTCTATATAAGTCCTTGAAACAAACATAGCATCTACATACAAAGTTAAAATAATGTAATTGCCATCATTAAACTTTTGCACATATATACAGTGGTCCGAATTGCTCCTAGCAAATCTATTATCTAATATAAACTTGTCAAATTTTAAATACCACTGTCTCGGTGCTTGTTTGAGTCCATATAAACTCATGTTCAATTTGCACACCATATTTTCTTTACCTTTAACTTCAAATCCATTTGGTTGTTCCTTCTCTTTGACCAAAACATTTCACCACAAGTCTTGCCTTATACCTTTGTACAACACTAGTTTCAGACTTGACCCGATAGATCCACTTGTTTTATAGAACCTTCCTTTTTGGTGGCAACTTCACCAACTCCTATGTATGATTCTTCTCCAATGATGATATCTCATCATTCATGGCCAACTCCCACTTAAGATGAGTTTTGTCACTCATGGCTTCATCATAGAACTCTGGTTCTCCTCCATCAGTACACAAAACATGTTGTACAATTAAATTTAATTTCTGAGTAGGCTTCCTGACCTTTGTGCTCCTCCTTGGTTTTGGAGCAACAACTGTCTCTTGTGGTGGCTCTAAGTCATCAATTTTAACTTGTGCATTAGAATATTCAGAATCTGATTCATCACCATTTGGTTGATTAGCTTGTGACCCACCTTCTTATTTGGTCTTCTTAGAAGATAATTTTTCCTCATCATTTGGGACAAATCCTTGATTTTCAGCACTTGGTATCTCTTCATTTGTCTCATCAAGCTCTATATACTCTTTTTCTTTTAACTCCTCGCTCTTTTCTTTCTTCCTGTCTTTGTACATGCACTCTTCATTGAATACAACATCCTAACTTTGAAACACCTTATTGTTCTCAAAAACCCACATACGGTAACCCTACTTGTCACCCCCATATCCAAGAAATGCACACTTGAGGGATTTTGAATCAGGCTTCTTTCTTGATTCCCTATCAACATATGCATATGCAATACAACCAAAGACCTTAAGAAAAGAGTAGCCAACTTTCTTACCAGTCCATACGTCTTTCGATATTTTTTTGCATTTAATCATATCATTCTCAATATAATAACATCATAAACAAAATATTAACCACTCTATTGGCTGACATGTGTGTGCAAACAACATCATTGCTAAGACATAATGATATGCGGTAATTAAATACTAAGACATGATGATATGATGTGAAATGTGAATAGACTGCACAGATGGGTCGAGACCCAAGTTTCAGAGTGATTGATACAGTATAGATTAAAATTTTGTGTGAATGCAAATATCTGATATATGTATATATATTTGTATATATTATTTTGATAGGTAATTGCACCTTTAAAGGAGACTCTGTCCGTTTATTTTTTAGAATTTTTATTGATTTATCGCAATTATTGTTGGTGTGTAAATTAGTTTGCATGTAATCCATATAGTATCATGTTAGGGTTTTGTGCATTCATCCATGCATGGTGAGATTAAATAGATGAATCCATAGTGGCACCCCAAAGATGCAAAGGGAGTCCAACATGAGCCCTCATGCTTCTCGCTCGCTCAAGGATGGTCCTATTCATTCTCTCTGCCACCCTATTCTGTTGTGGTGTCCTTGGGCACTATTTTGATTCTTCTAATTCCCCACTTTTCACAATAAGAGTCAAACTCCTTATTGCAATATTCTTTGTTGTTATCTGACAGAAAATATTTCAATCTCAAACCTGTTTCATTCTCAACTCGGGCTTTCCATAACTTGAAAATGCTAAAAACTTCTAATTTTTTTCTTAATAGTGTAGATTCATGTCTTTCTACTAAAATCATCAATGAAGGTAACAAAATAAAAATTACCTCCAAAAGATTTACCATGGGCTGGTCCCCAAACATCTATATGAACCAACTCCAACTTTTTAGATTTCATCTCTCGCCCATCTTTTGGAAAGCTGACCCGTTTCTATTTACTTAAAATATAGTCTTTACAAAAACCAAAGTTAGAATCAATTATACCTGTCAAAACCTTCTTGGAATGTAAGATCCTCATCTCACTCTCGCTCAAGTGACTAAGCCTTCTATGTCATAACGTTGTTATGTCATTCTTCTCAGCGGCCAGAGAAACAAGTGGATCTACCTTGGTATACAATGGGTAAAGTGTGCCCACCGCCTTCCCCTTGATCACCACCAATGCTCCCTTGCTGATTTTCTATTAATTATTTTCGAATGTGATCCTATAGCCCTCTTGGTTTAGCTTGTCAACAGATATAAGATTCTTCTTCAATTTAAGTATATACCTGACCTCCTTGAGAATAAGTTTACCTTCATTGTGCATCTTCAAATGAATTACTCTCTTACCTTCAATTTTGCACTTCTGACCATTGCCAATTGTTACATGTCCAAACTCTTGACAAAATCACAAAACCATTTTTTGTGAGAAGTACAATGAAATGAAGAGTCTGAATCAATATACCATGTATCTCTTTTGTAATCATCATTAAATAGATAAACTAAATTTCCCTTCATGACAATCTACAACCTCAGCTACATTCTTGACTTGCTTCAGACAATCCTTCTTTACATATCCTTCCTTGTCACAAATCAAACAAGTAGGCTTACCCTTGAATTTTTCTTTGGATTTAGAGCGCCCTCGATTCTTAGGACCTCTACTTTGACCTCTTCCTCTTTCTTTGCCCTTACTTTTGTCCACCGACAAAACTATACCGAGATGGACGGTGTGCTATCTACCATACTCCTCTTCATCATCTCCTAATTCAAGATTGCACTAAGCACTTCATCAAACTTTAGTTGTTCTTTTGATGCATTATTTATAGATGTAATTATCGTATCCCAACTCTCTGGCAAAGAACACATGAACATTAAAAATTTAATATCTTCACTAAAGGTCATCTCCACAGATTCAAGTTGTGCCCAAATTTTATTGAAATCATTCAAATGATTAGCAATAGATTTACCTTCAGGCATCCTTAAATAGACAAGTTTCGTCAACAAAAATAACATGTTAGAGGCCGATGACTTCTCATAAATACCAGATAATGCCTCCATCAACCCTTTGACGATTGCTTGTTTGGAGACATTAAATACCACCGACTGTGTTAAACACAATCGAACGATAGCTAAGGCTCACCCATCTAACAAGGCCTACTCCTCGGCTAACATCACTTTTGGCTTGGTACCTACAAACGGTTGATGTAGTTACTTTTCATATAGATCCTCAATCTACATCCTCCACCATTGATAATTTTTTCCATCAAATTTTTCAATTTTCTCAGTCTTGGAAGTGTCTGCCATGACTCCCACTCAAATTAAGATCCGATTGAATTAAACCTGGATTTCCCACAGACGGCGCCAATTATTGAGAAAAATCCCCAAAGTTTGAGATAAAAAATAGCAAACACAAGATATGGGAAAATAATACCTGAGAAATAAGATAAAACAAAACCAAAAGAACATAGATTTGACGTGGAAAACCCTCCATCTATCGAAAATCAAAAACCACGGGACAACAACGAATAATTCACTACTTCAACTAAAGATTACAACCATCAAACATACAGAGATGTACAAAAAGATTACTTACTCAACCTATACCATTGAGATTATAAGATTTCTCTCTCTCAATATTTTGTATAAGATTAAACTAGTGAATAATATTGATTCATCTTCTTATTTCTATATCTCTTTTCTATTTCTTTTTTCCCCTCTCATATCTTGCCTTTTTTGTCTTGTTTTAGAATGAGGCAAACGAATCTCTATTTATAAAGATGGTTTGAGGCCATTCATCTTTCATAGAACAACAAATAGTTACCTCAGTTTGGTATCCCAAAATTTTTTTAATATTTCGAACATGACAATGAGCTATATATCATTAAGCAAACTTCAATCACTTATTTGACCCATACTTTTACTCTTATACGCGTCTTTATGGAGGCCCTTTATGCTCTCCAACATTCTCCTGATCTCGGCCACCTCCTCCCTCACTCCACCTAATAATTTCACTTCATTGAGAACGGCCACAACAGTTTCTGCTTTCAACTCTAATCTTACTACTCTCTCCACAACAGCCCAACCCTCTTTGGAATCAAGATCATGGTGCACAGAGAGGAAATGGTAAACATAGAGGACGATAGTACAAGTCCGCTAGGAATGATATGATATGTGAAATATTTCTATATACACCCGTCTAAGTTCCTGGATGAACCTGTCGCATGTATACACATAGAGCGTATAGCTAATGATATTTTTTATTGAAGAAATTGATAATTATATTAAATTTATCCGTAATTATTATGAGAAGTAACTGATTCAATTCGCTAATATTATTAATAATCTTTTTAAGAAACATTTGGGTATATTTGTCATGTGGCGAGTGCTGCTTGGTGTCCTCAAGTGTGATGCACCTAAAAATTACTTATGTAAATGCAAGCTGGGGAGACAGGTGAGGGAAACTAGGTGGTAATTAGGTAAATAAAAGTTAATTTTATTTAGATTCGATTAAAAAATAAAATTATCTTATAATTAATCTTAAAAAAATTAAAAATTAAAAAAAATTATAAAATATAGAATATTATATAACATTACAATGATATATTATATAACTAATAACTCATCCAAACTACTTTATATCGCATCTTAATACATTCTACTAATTTTAACTGATTCAATGAACCAACTTTTTATTAATCTCCGATTCAATGACTCCCGATCATAGTTGCCGGAATCGGCCGATTCGAATCGGATCGGCAGCGTGCCGATCCGATTTGGGGCCGAATCGGTGGCCCCGAATCGGAGCCGAACTCGCCCGATTCACCCCGATTCTGGACGAGTTGACTCCGATTCGGAATCGGGAAGAATCGGTTTTTTTAGTAAATTACTAAAATACCCTAGGTATAATATTTATTAAATTATTTAAGCATGGGTAAAATGGTAATTTTGATTTTAAAAACCTAAAATTAACCCGCTCCCCCCACACCGCCGCCGCTCGTCGGCCCTCCGCCGTGCGTCCCTGACTCCGGGCTCGCCGCCGACCTGGGCTGCGTCGACCTCGCAACGTCGCCGCCGACGTGTGGCCGGACCGAATCGGCTCTGTGACGCACTGAATCGCCGCCGACTGTTCCTCCGATCGGGCTGCCGACATAGCCGCCGCCCTCGCAACCGGGCCTCCGATGTGTGGCCGACCGACAGTGCAGTGGCCGCGAGACTCGCCGCCAACCGGGCTGCCGGCGGCGGCAGGGGGTAAAGAGCAGAGGGTGGCATTCTCGTAATTAAAAGTTGACTCGAGTCTAACTCGAGTAAAAAATAATAATTAATTCTAAATAATTTAAAAAAATCTTAAAAATATTTAAAAATATCATAAACTATAATACATAGAATAATATCAAAATAACATCAATACCTAATTTTAATATATTTATATTATGAATTGTCAAATTATTATATATGACCTAGGGGTGCTAATTGAGTGAGAAGCCGAACTCAACATGTGTTCGAACTCGGCTCGAGATCGAACGAGTTTTGGATATACATGCTCGAGTTCGACTCAAATATCTTTTATGTGTTCGAGCTCGACTCGAATATACTTAAACTGTTTAATTTTTGTGAGCTCGTTCGCCAACTCGTTCATTAGCTCGAAACCAGCTCGATTAAAAGTCAAAAGTACCTCACTTAAAAAAAAATGAGGCCAATGTAGTTTGAACCCACAACCTTGAAATTATTAAGGTGAATACTTACCATCTCAACTATCTTGCTTCTTTGTTATTATATTTCATATATATATATATATATATATATTAAATATATAAATAAATAAATATAATATAATATAAAGACTATATTATTATATTATTTTATCGAGTCGAGTTCGAGTCGAACTACGAGTCGAGTTCGAGTCGAGTTCGAGTCGAACTACGAGTCGAGTTCGAGTCGAGTTTGAGTTACAACCAAGTCGAGTCGAGTCGAATACGACCTTGCTCAAGCTCAGCTCATAAGATTCGAGTTCGAGTCGAGTTTAAGTCGAGCATATAAATATCGAGTTTCGAGTCGAGTCAAGCCGAGCCGAACGTTAAATACTCACGAGCTGGCTCGCTCAATTAGCAACCCTAATATGACCGATTAAACTAATTGAACCGATTCTTGACCGATTTAGACCGATTTCAATTTCCGATTCCAATTTATTAAACCATACTCCCGATTCAACCCCCTATTTAATTTTTACGAACCATACCACCACCCCCCCGGCCACCCGAGCGACCTCTCAAGTCTTCGGGCAGCGAAAACTCACCACCAGCGCAAGATCAGTTTCTTTCATCGTTGGCTGCTCTGATATTTGGCTGTAGCAGCTTGTGAGCTCATAAAAGGGAAGAGAGCAAGGTTGAGGTAGGTTTAATGGCGGAGACAGTGGTGCGCCTTGTGATCGAGCAGCTGAAGCAGGTGGTGGTGGACGAAGTGAATCTGGTGAGCGGGGTGAAAACCCACTTCAACCAGATCAAGCTCGACTTGGAGAGCATCAGGGCCTTCCTCAAGGACGCGGACAGCAAGCAGCACACCAACGAGGGGGTGAAGACGTGGGTCATCCAGGTCCGGGACGTCGCCTACGACGTTGAGAACGTCATGGACGAGTTCCTCTTCCGCATTGCCCACCCCAAACGCCACGGCCTCGCCGGCCTCCTCCGATGCTTCTGCAGTTTGGCATCGCGGCACCGGGTCGGGAGCGAAATACAGAGCATCAGGGAGCGGATCAGGGCCATCTCGGAGCGGAGGAGGGACTTCTGCTTCGCCTCCTCAGCGGCCGACGCCGGGGCCAATCCCAACCAGCACGACCCTCGGCTGACCACTGCCCTGTTTGTGGAGGAGTCGGAGATCGTCGGCATCGACAAGCCCAAAGCGGAGCTGCTCGGGGTGCTGTTGAGGGAGGACCCCAACCCGCTCCTGCTGTCGGTGGTGGGAATGGGGGGTCTGGGCAAGACCACTCTGGTGAGGAAGGTGTACAAGAACGAGAAGTTGAAGCAGCGGTTCGATTGCTTCGCCTGGGTCATCGTCTCCCAGTCCTTCTCCACCGAAGACCTGCTCAAGAGCATGATGAAGGACTTCATCAAGACGAAGGAGGAGTCTTTCAGGGAGGACATCAAGAGCCTCAACTACGTGCAACTGGTTCGCACCATGAGGAACTACTTGAAGGAGAAGAGGTACGTGGTTGTTCTCGACGATGTTTGGACTGTGGATGCTTTCGAGAACCTCAAGTGCGCTCTCCCCGAGAATGAGCTGAAGAGCAGGATCATCGTCACGACTAGGATGCACGATGTCGCCTCTTACTGCTCTAGGCTCCCCGACCTCGTCTACAAGATGGAGCCTTTGCCTCCAGAGGAGGCATGGACTCTGTTTCGCAAGAAAGCATTCAATGGCCATTGCCCAGATGAACTCGAGCAGCCCTCCAGGAACATCCTCAGAATGTGTGGAGGGTTGCCGCTGGCGATCGTCGCCATTGGAGGCCTTCTACTGACGAGGAACAAGAAGACCCCAGCGGAGTGGGAGACCGTCCACCGCAGCCTGATGATGGAGCTTGATAACAATGACCTCCTCACCACCATGAAGAAGATACTCTGGCTTAGCTACGAGGACCTTCCCCACCATTTGAAGCCTTGCTTTCTCTACTTCGGGGTTTTCCCCGAAGACCATATCATCAAAAGAGGGCAGCTTCTTCGCGAATGGATGGCGGAGGGGTTCGTGCAGCCAATGTATAACTTGACGCTGGAGGATATGTGCGAAATCTTCCTCAACGAGCTTGCTCGCCGGAGCTTGGTGGAGGTTGTGGAGTTCGATTCTTATGCCAGGGTGAACAAGTGCAAGATACACGATCTAATGCATGAGCTGATATTGTCGAAATCTAGAGAGCAGAATTTCGTCACTTTGGCGAAGAACGATGCAGGCGTGCATGGTATTGCGAGGAGGTTAACCATCTGCAGTGGGACAACCGTCCCAGAGAACCAGAGTTTCTCCCTGCTTCGGTCGTTCTTCCTGTTCAACTCCAAGGAGGTCCCATCTTTCTCCAGATTTCGGATGTTGAAGGTGCTGTATCTGAATGGAGCGCCATTGGAAACATTTCCCGATGAGATTGTGAATCTGTTCAATTTGAGGTACTTGAACTTGAGGAACACAAGCATCAAGGAGATCCCGAATTCTATCGGCAATCTTCGTAACCTTCAAACACTTGATCTCAAGCACACGTACATTTCGGAGCTGCCCAAAGGGATACTCAAACTCCGCAACATTCGTCTCATACTCATGTATCACTTCCGGTACGAGGACTCGGTTAGGAGAAACCATGGCGGGAAAATGCCGGCAAGAATTGGAGACTTGACTTCATTGCAAAAGTTGAGGACCCTTCATATGGACGGTGGAGAGGAGCAAGCAAAAGAGCTGGGAAAGCTTACTCAATTGAGAAAGTTGGGAGTTTCAGGTGTGCAAACACGGTATTGGGACACATTGAGGTCGTCAATTACTCACATGAGGCATCTTGAGACACTTTGGATGAGCACAAATGAGGGGGAAGAGCCTCTTGAAGTGAATTTCCTGTCTCTGCTCTCCCCTAGCTTGAAAGGCATAACTCTGAGAGGATCGCTACACATGTTGCCGGATATGATCACTTCATTTGTGAATCTGGTTAAGATAGAGCTCATCGCCTCCAAGCTGGCCGGTGATCCTCTCAAAGCATTCCAACATTTGCCTAATCTGACCTACCTCGCCCTCAAGAACGCTTACGAAGGACAAAAACTGAGCTGTGGGCAGAGAGGGTTCCAAAGGCTTACAAGATTGGTGATGAGGGCTCTTCGCGCGCTAAGTTCGGTTTATGTAGAGAAAGGAGCCATGCCCAACCTCGAAAAACTTAGAATCATTGACTGTCCAATGCTGCAACAGGTTCCATATGGGATTGAGCACCTCTGTAGGCTCAAGGAGCTTAACTTCGGTAACATGCCGGAAGAATTTGTTAGGAAGATAAAGAGCAAAGAAGGAGATGACTGGGATCGAGTCAAGCATGTATCTCTCATTCGATACCTATTCATGATGAATGGCAAGTGGCAAAGCAGCTCCTTTATAAATCTCAGTGAAAATTGAGGCATGTTCATCAAGAAGAAAGTCTGCACCAAAAGAAATGTTAAGCAACCCCTTCTTATATATGTTGTCAGCTGATATATATGTCCGTGAAGCTTGATTGTAATTTTTATTGATGTTTTAATTCGGATTCAGGTGCATCAATTATATATTTATCTCTTGACATTATTACCTGATAATTTCTTTCACCATATGAATAGCTGTTCATTTACCGGGTATACATCTTTCTCAAGTCCACAGGGAATGATATTATTAATTCATTCCAGGGTGCATAATATACAACTCGTTTACCTTTCTGATTACCTGGCTATTTATCTAGGATACATTGAAAAATATTTTCATTAATTTGTCATGATTTCTTTAATATGAGTATATTAAAGGTATAAATATGAAAAATAAGAGTTGATAATTCACGTATTTAAGCCCATTAATGAACGACAAATCATAATGAATTATTTGTTAACCTTTTATTAAAATTTAAACACAGTTGTCCAAAATAGAATAATTTTCTCATATAAGACTTTGTAGATTCCAGATGGGGCGGAGTCAAGGAAAACCCTTAAAACTTCCGGGCAAAAAGAAGGTATTCAATAACAAAGTCTTGTAGGAAACAAAGAAAGACATCAAAATGTACAGACGCTAAGTTTACAATAAAATTTTCTAACTGCGTAACATAATTATGAACGGGCAGACGTAAGCGCAAAATGCCATCTGGTTTCATGTTCCTTAAGAGAGCGCTTCCCAGGCTCGTAGAAATGTAAGATCAAGGGTATGTCCTTCACAGTTTCCCAATCTTCACCGTTTTGTTCTATCCTTCTTATCAAATTCGGAGGCATTTTGCGAAGATTGAGCTCAGTGCAGTGCACTTTTTGCAGGCTTGGACAATGACTGATCTCGAAATACTCAAGTTGAGGCATTGCACCTATCTTGATGTGCTTTAGAGGCCCACAAACTCCAATCCCCAAACGTTTGTTCTCCATCATAGGCATTCTCCAGGTCTAGTGAGGCTAGGTTGGGTGAGTGACCAAACGCCTCCAGAGGATCGTCAAGCAATCTTGAGGAAACGAGCGTAATTTTGACAAGCTTCTGAAATGATTCGGCCACTTCCGGCAGCATATGAAGATAACCCTCAAACATAGGACTCTTAGGCTGGGAGAGAGACTTGACAAAAATTTCACATCAAGCGGCTTGTCCTCCCTATCAGTATTTATCCAAAGCGTTTCAAGGCGTTTCATACCGGAAACAGATTCACGCATGGCCACCCAATCTTGCCTTTTCACCGTGTGGATGCCCAAAGTCCTTGGCTGGGTCAGTTTGCTCAGCTCCTGAGCCTGCTGCTTACTACCGTCCAGCTCAAGTGTACCCAATTTGTGTTGCTTACTACCGTCCAGCTCAAGTGTACCCAATTTGTGTAAAGATGTTAACTTACCCAATTCTCCTGGTATCTTCACACCTGCCACAAAAGAAACCGAGTTCTCGAAATAAAAGTGATACGTTAGTATAAGGCGTAGGTGACGACAATGAAGGATCCCAATGGGCAACTCTGAAACGTTGGTGAATTTAAGGTCCAAGGTTTGCAAGTTTCTAAGCTTCCCTATTGAGTCGGGAATCTCTTCAACGAGTGTCTCCCTCAAGTTCAAGTATCTCAAATGGAACAAGCTCACAATTCCATCAGGGAATTTTTCCAAAGGTAAGCCACTGAGTTTCAACACCTTTAGCATCCGAAACCTTGATAAGTCTGGCATATTTTCTGCTACGAAAATATATAGGGATTGAACCTCCGATAAACTGGCGCTCTGAGAAATGCTCCCGGCAATTCTATTTCATGACCACATAAATTGGAGCTCTGAGAGATGTTCAAGCAATTCTATTTGATGACCACATAAACCGGAGCTACGAGAAATGTTTTATGTAACGAAAGAGCATAAAGTGGAATGTAACAGGCTCAATTATTTTTTTAAAAATAATTAATTAAATTAAAGATATATAGTTCATTCTCACTTATAAATAAAATCTTATCCCAATAAGTATTAGATGTGAAACTAAGTTGAGGGATTTTATAATCTATTCACCTTATGAAATTTTATCCCCGAAATTCTTATATTTCCCGTTGTCAGCCCCAGCCCACGACCGACAACTTAACCAACGTCCCTAATCAAGCCCACAATCTAATACAAAATTAGGTTGCTCTAATACCATTTATAACAAACCACCTTAGCCTGCCATGGGTTACTCAAAAATACGAAGGATAATATAATCCAAATGATTAATCATAAAATAAATCATGCTATATTAAATATAACATGCAATAATAATATAGATAAACTAATTACACAAAGTCCACTGCCTCCAAACGACTTCCCATAATCATAATTATAATTCAAATAATATAAAGAAGAAGTCTAATTTTATTCATCATTTCTTCCAACCTAGGTTGGTAAGGGAATCACCAACCACACCTTTAACCATCAATCTAAAATTGCACACCTGCCGTTATAAAACCGCGTTAGTGATAAAACTACTAAGTCATATAATTATATAAAATAAGTCAATATATTCCACATCATTATTTATTAAATCTTTTAATGATTATGAGCCTATGTCGAGCTCCAATTATGCCGGAAGGGTAGCCGCCCCATCAAGTTGCAATCTCATGCATGCACACACGTTACGTGGCATACGGCTTATAATTACCAAAATTTGTCATTGACTTACCTTCTCACTATCACAAATATATAATGAGTCGTTTTGTGTCATTGTGACTTGTCACCCTTTTTCGCATGGGAGCAAATGTTTTATCTTTCAAATAATTTTAAATGTGTAGCCTTGTGTCGGACTAGGTCAATTCGTTGACCTCGGTTACGCTCGGCATATGGTGGTCGAATGTAGGCTCAAGTTGACTAGGGCTACCAAAAAGAAATATACAATATTTCAAGTAGTTATACGGACCTGGATAGTTTACTAAGTAAACTTGCAACCGCGACCGACAATCCTAATTTGATACTAAAATAAGTATCATTTTATACCAATTGAATGCATGTAATGTCATGCCTAAAACTTGACAAAACAGCACATGCAACACTTTAATCAAAATATAACCAAATTGGTAAAATAATACAAGCATTCAACAATCTACAAAGCGCCCAAACAATCATTACAACTCGTAGAAAATTGTTTTGAAACACCTATATATGCTATATGTATGTATATGACCTGATCTAAATCTAAGTGAAAAGAAGAATGAAACGAGAAGAAGTATCTTGTAAAGAGAAAGCAACACTAATATGAAGGAGAATGGATTGGGGTTGTGAAGAGGGTAGTAACGGTGGTAGACGGGATGACCCATATATAAAATATATCCTCATCTAAAATATATGCATGATTATCTCAATTAATTATTCTCATACCTCCTTATCTCTAATAAATATAATAATAATATTATTAATACTTAATGGGTTCACCTATGGCTTGATATAATATATATATATACCGGGGTTTTACAACTTCCCGAAGAAACGAAGCTTTGTTCTTTTGACTTGAAAAATATCAAGTCGTGCATTATTAAGTCATGGGCACGACATTGATTCACCCTTCCATATGCATTGAACTCAACCACCTCAACCAAGCTTCTATGAACAAGCTCATTGAGATAACCTTCAGCAATTTGTTCCAATGTCATACCTTGTATGGGTTTGACAAAACCTTCGGCAATCCAAGTCCGGATTATTTGACCCCTTGCAATGGGGTAATCTTGGGGGAAAATGCTGAAGTAGAGAAAACATGGTTTGAGATGGTACGCGAGATCATGACAGCCCAGCCAAAGTACTCTCTCTTCATGTTATCAAATCAGTGTTGCAGAAATCGGCCGATTCCGTGCGGAATCGGCCGATTTACATCGGATCGGCGTCGCGCCGATCCGATTTCGAGGCCGAAATCGGGCGGCCTCGAATCGGCCCCGGAATCGGCCGAGTTCGGCCGATTCCGACCTGATTTAAATCGGAATCGGAATCGGCCGATTTAAATCGGAATCGGTTTTTTAGGAAATTACCAAAATACCCTAGGTATGATTTTTATTAAATTATTTAAGCATGGGTAAAATGGTAATTTGGATTTTAAAAACCTAAAATCAAACCCGCTCCCCCGACACCGCCGCCGCTCGTCCGCCCGCCGCCGCCCGATTTCCGCCTCCGCCGTGCGGCCCCGACTCCGCGCTCGCCGCCGACCGGGCTGCCGACCTCGCCGCCGACCTCGCAATGTCGCCGCCCACCCGTGGCCGGACCGAATCGGGCACGCACGAATCGCTCGCCGGCTCCGGGCCGCCGACGGTTCGTCCGGCCGGGCTGCCGACATCGACCGGCTGCCGACATCCTCCGACATCGCCGCCGCGAGACTCGCCGCCGACCGGGCCGTCGGTGGCGGCGGGGGGTAAAAATCGTACGGTGGCATTCTTGTAATTAAAAGTTGACTCGAGTCTAACTCGAGTCAAAAATAATAATTAATTTGAAATAATTTAAAAAATCTTAAAAAATATTTAAAAATATCAAAAACTATAATACACAGAATAATATCAAAATAACATCAATACTTAATTTTAATATATTTATATTATAAATTGTCAAATTATTATATATAACTGATTAAATTAATTTGGACCGATTCAACTGAACCGATTCCTGGCCGATTCAGACCGATTACGATTCCGATTCCGATTCACTGGAAAACCGATTCCGATTCCGATTTATGCAACCATGTATCAAATACGTTGTGCTGTGGCTCTATACTCAAATTTCGTTGCACCAGAGCCCATTCTATCGAAGTTTTGTTCTTAGTCAAAAGAAGGCCTCCAATTGTGACAACAGCCAGTGGCAACCACCCACAAATTTCAAGAATCCTTTCAGACGTTTCTTTTAACTCGGAGGGCATACATTGCTGTTTAACACTTTTCGGAGAAAAATGTCCAGGTTTGATTTATAATAATTTGATTGATTGATTTATTTCTTTTTTATATTTTGACCACTTAAGTGCTTGCTTCTAATTAGGTCTTGATTTTTAATAGCCTTTTACTAACAAAGATTTGATACAACTAAGGTGAGCCTAAACCGGTTTAAATTAGATTTGATTTTGCGCTTGGTTTATTTTTTCTAACCGATGGCTTCCATGACATGCCTGAGATTATGGTTCAGAGCTGAATTGAAACAAAATCAAATCAAAAAACAAAATTATTGATAAAAGACTCTAATATTCAGCTACGTTTTATTTGATGATCGGTTGGTTGTTTATTTCAAATGATCAACTTGTTATATATGTATGTAGAATATGTTTATATGTGATTGGGTTTTCTAACATAATATGGTATAATCGTTAATGATGTTTCACTTAGGAGAAAAAATCTATAATAATACTTTTTAAATCAAAATTTTATAACAAGATTGAAAGTTTTTGGATTGGTATAATAAATTCTCGATGCATAAGGGTTTTTTGGTTAGCTTGAAATTGGTGTAAATGATATAAAAATTTTTAAATGGCCAATTTTATTAAAAGTAGTTATATTTAATATATTTTTTATAAAAAATATTATTAAGTATAATTATATCCAATCAAATATAAAATAAGTATGATTATCTTATGTGATCTAGTTATGTGTTCTTCAACGAGCAAACATAGATTAGAAAAAAGAATTTTTTTCCCGTTGAAAAGTACATTGGTGGCCATATAAAATAATTATGATTAATTTGAATTCAAGTATATTATAAAAGTATTAATTTTTTTAAAAATATATTACATATGTGTTAATTTTAATAAGCTAATTACTTAAAATTTTCATGGCAATTATATTTCTTTTGTGGACCCTAAATAAACTTTTGGAAATTGGGTTCGGTCTAGTGGGGTTAAGTACTCTGCTAATTCTGCTCGAACTGGGTTTCTTAGGAAAACCAACGGTAGTTCCCTGATGGGGATGAGCGATGACGCCGTCGCCGTCGCCGTCGCCGTCGTCACCCCACCGGACACAACGCCGGCGCCGCTGGTTATTTATTGATCGGACTGCATCGAGGCATCCTCTGGATACGTCGGTATGTTTTTTCTTATTTTTTGGGTGTACTTTTTGTGAATTATTCGTTCTGTCATGGATTAAGATGGTGAGGTTTCGGGGAAGATTGCCGTTTTCTTGGCGAATTTTCAGTTTCTTTCCTGATGATTCCGCAATTCGTTCGCGGTAGTTGTGATTTGTCGATAAAAGATCCTACTTTTGCCTTGGTCGTATATATCTTGGCCTTCGTTACAAATTACAAGTGCTGGTTTTTTATGAAATAGATACGTATTGATTAGTACTTGCAAAGCTATTATTTGATTTTCTTTAGCACTTGATTCAACCAACCTGGAACTCGCGGCATTAGCTAGTGTACTCAAGATCATGACATGTTTCGCTTCTTGTAAATATGTTTATTTTTACTCGTAGGTATTGAGTTTGCTTCTTTCAGGATGTTGTTCTGAGTGTTCTACGTATTAAATCATGCGCCGTCTTTTTTCTTGGAATATTTGTTGGACCAGAAAATTCCAGATGTTCATCATGTTGTAGGGGCCCTTTTGAGCAATTATTGTATGCGGAGCAATGAACTTTGATCATCGACAGTATATGATATCATAAATTATGGAATCGCTTTTTTATTTTGTTGTTATTATTTTTTATTTTCGGTAAAAGAAGAAGTGAAGCTTCGGCATGTGCTTTTATTAATCTTTTTTATGTTTTGATAAAATCTTGTAAATAAGAAGCAAAAAGGATGTATAAAATTTGTGAGTCCAGGGAGAAGCTGGCTTGTGAGATCTCTCAACTTAGTCACACATCTAATACCTATTGGGAGAAGATCTTGTTTATAAGTGAGAATTGACTATAAATCTTTAACTTGGGACTTAGGCTCATTACGTTGTACTTTGGGTTGGGTCGTTACAAGTAGTATCAGAGCAACTTGGTTTCATGTTAGATATTAACTAAGTTATCGGTCACGGGTCAGAAAGGTCATAGGCTGGGTTTAGCAAGAGAAGATCTTCTTTATAAGTGAGAATGAACTACCCCTCAACTTAGTCCCACATCTAATACCTATTGGGAGAAGATCCTCTTTACTTAGGCCCATTACTTTGCACTTTGGGCCGGATCGTTACATGGCTGATGTATTAAAAAAGGCTTCATTGGGCTTTCTGTACTTTACTATTGTAATATTGACACCCTAAATTTGCCTTAAGAGATATATAAGCCATTCATACGCCATTTCAATTTGTATGCTCATCTAGCTTAGGTGTTGGATTTTTTGGTCGAAGCCTTTTTGGATTTTTGGACAGTGACGAAGTCTTGTCTGGTTTTTGACAATTTACTACTTTCAAGTTTAAGTATTCTTGTCATTGTTTGCAAGTTTTCCATTAAATTTTATTTGTCTAAGCATATTCTGGATCCATCTAGCTTAGGTGTTGCTGCAATTTTGAATTTTTTGTCAAAGCCTGTTTTTGAGTATTTATAAATAGACCATGTCAAAGTGATTGTCATCTCCTGTTTCATTTAGTTGGAAGGTCATGGATGATACTCAGAAGGCAGAGCCTCGGTTCAATCAGAAGGACATCGTATGGAAACGGGATCTGTATAAACTTCAAGTTGAAGTCGTTGCACAAGAAGAAAGTTATCGGGGAGCACAGACATCTGTGATGAGTTATAACTGCATATATTTTAAATACATGTTAAAACTATAGCCATCGTATTGACCTACTTGAAATCCAATAAAAAGTTCTCACAGTCTGACATTTGGCTCATGCTTCTTTTGAGATTAGACAGCAGGATGGTGTTAGGTTCATTGACAAAATGGGACACCTATGTCAAGTTGATCTGAAGAGGTTAATGTTTCATTTAAGGACATTGATGATGAAGTTTCAGGCTGAGTATTTGGAGTAAGAATGGTTTGGATGGTGACCATGACACAATCTATTGTGAAAAGACTCTTAAGTCAGCAAGAATAGTAGTGAAGGTAATGGAGGGTTTAGACTTTAGTTAAGGGGGTTATCATGGCAGAAGCTGAATCAGCTATTGAAAAGGATTAGGTCAGCTTGAGCCTGGAAGAAATAAAGAAAAAAATTCCTTCTCGTAGAAACTATATCTGCTTAAGTCGAATAAATGAAAAAATTTTGCATGAGGTACAAGTCCTGCACTTCATGAGACGCATAGGAAGGCTGAGGATTTGGTATTGAAACAACAGGACAAAAACACAGAGCTTCATCAAATGAGCACGGGCTTTGTCTGAGTGAAGTAAGAATTTGATGCACTTAGGTCTTGCATTAGCGGTCTTATTAGTTTTAAGGAACATTTATTTTGTCAAAAAGCAATTCCAGACAATGGATAGGCCATTTGAGAGGTTGGTGTGTGGAGCATGAGTATTTGAATCATGATTATATTTTTGGTTCCTTTCATTTTACTGCAATTTTTTATTGATGGAATCCAACTCTAATCAATCTGACCTAGTCCCTAATTCATGTTATGAATTATCATATGGAATTCAATCGTCTGTTTAGCAATGTTTATAATTGCATGTCTTATTTCTGAGCCTTCTGCTGATTATGGTACTAGTTAACTTTACGCAATAAGAACATAACTAATTGTTTCAAAATTGGATTGTAGTCATTTGACATTTTGGTTTATTTTTTACTACTTTATTTTAACGTGCACCAGACATAAGGTTGTTCGTAATTATTAATTTCTATCACTTGTTGTTGGGTTTCATTATTGATGGGTGTGAGGCCTCTTTATATCTATTTCACCTTTCTATTTAGAGGCAACAAATGAGATAGAGATTTTTTTTTACAAAATGAATGTTTGAATGCTGCAAATTTAACTGTCTTTTCCTTCTAATAATTTTGGTTTGGATAGATACTTTGTCTTATGAGTATGTTGGACATAATTAGGATTTTGTTCCTGCAGTCTTTATTGATTTGCAGTGAGGGTTTGCTATGTGGAGCCATTACTTTCTTTCCTATCCTGAAATTAAGAACAAGTAGAATCATTCTTCATGCTAATGCTGAAATACTTCTTATAGACTTTTCACCAAAACCACTCATTTAGAAGGGGAGAAGATGCAGAAAGAGGCCATGGTACAGAAGCTAAGGCAGAAAATGTGAGGCTTAGCACTCTTGTTGACAAGAAGGAAGCAAAATTGTTGGTAATAAATGAGCTGTGCAAGATGATGGCTCTGTATTCACACGGAAACTTCTAATATGGGGGGAATTTAGAATGGAAAATGTGTTACATTGTTCTGTTTGTCGTGAACAATCGAATGTTGGTCGGATCATGGATGGAGCGGGAGTTTGCTCTTCAGATATACATTACATAATGCCTTCCCGACTGGTTTTCACTGAACCGGGAGAGCAATCTGATGCACAGTATATATATGTATGTATGTATGTATTTGTGATTCTCTCGTTCTATCTAACACCAAATTGTGTTCGGAAAAATTGCAGAGTGATTGGTGTACTACCTAGTTGACAAATTGTAGAAACCACGTACATACTTATTTTTGTTCTTTGCCATCCACTTGCTCCTAAAAAATCTTTTGTTCGTCATCTTGGACAAAACTTTTAAAGCGTGGACTTCGTGGGATTTTAAAGCCTGGACTTCTTGGGATTTTAAAGCAAGCCTTGAACTTTTTTCCCGTTGAAGGAAATCTTGATCTTTTGAACTTGTGCGCTTCAATTTTTTTGATCTTTCGTGGTGGAACATTCCAAGGACATGAAATCTCGGCATAAAACAAACAGGGACCAGTGCTGAACTTATTTAAAGACTACTATACAAATGAACAATTAAGACAATTTTATTGGGATAATTAGCTTAGCATTTGACGAGAATCAGATTTTGAGGTATATCTAATCTCTAACACATCACGCATACGAAATTGTGTACAAAACTATTATCGATTGAGTCAGGTTTAGCGATCAGGTCAGCGGGCAATATCCGACTTTGGGAAATGACCCAGCTGCTCATCTTCCCAGCTCAGCTTCGGCACCACTCCCTCGTGTTTGGGGACATAATCCTGTTCATTAAAAGTAGGACTTTCACCATTTGTTAGAAACAACATCAACAATATAACCTACTAATAATAGATCTGATGGAAACATGGCTAATTTTAGCATATGTGATCAGGCTATTCTACTTCGTATTACGTTTAGGGCTTCATGTTATGGTGCAGAAGAAAAACACCATGGATTAAAGTCGATAAACCCAAAATCTAGCATCTGATAAAATAGATGAGCTAAGTTTCATCCCATCGAGCAGTGCGGATACAATAGAAGGCGTTTATATATATTTAAGAAGCTTCAGTTATGCAAAGATTATATGTATCATACTTAGCTTCAAAGATATATATTGGATGAAACACGTTATTTTTTAACAGAGCAAATAACAGAGCTTTCAACTACCACGGGCTCACTAAATGGGGGGAAAAGAAACGAGTCAAACCAACTTGGGACGCTTCAAGTTTAAGCGTAAATAGATTGAGAACACATCGACCTTCATGATAAATATTGTGAGCTCAAACGGAGAAACAAAGATAAGACCCATCTGAATTGCGTAAATTATTATCAATCAAGTTCAAACAAGAACCGAAGACCTCAAGTGTTCGGATCAATTCATGAGCGGTTTGAGAAGACACAATAATGTGACGAGCAGCGGGGGCGATGAAGCCTTCGTCGACGGCTTTGTCTATGAAGCACAGCAGCGAATTGTAGTACCCATCAACGTTTAGCAACCCCACCTGCTCCCACCATTTTAGCCTAAGATATAAGATCAAAACTTGGTTTTAGCCTAAAAATCGAACTGTAAACATCAATGTTTACCGGTTTATTGTGGATTCCCAACTGTGCCCAAGTGATCACTTCAAGAAGTTCTTCCAAAGTGCCGTACCCACCTATCAATGTTGCTCAGGCAAAAAATTCTGTAATTCCTTGTTGGATTGGAGTGACCATATACAACAATATTGGTTTGTTACAAGTAGTTCAATTTATTAGAACTAACCGGGTAATGCAATGAATGCATCAGCATGTCTGGCCATTTCAGCTTTCCTTTGGTGCATTCCCGACACTGCTTTCACTTCTCCTACTGTTTCTCCCGTTATCTGAATTGGAAGTACCCCAATTAGCATTACTTTCTTAATTTTCCAGAGTTTTTGTACAAGAAGAAAGTGTATGCGGGTGATGGGTACCTCTGTAAGCATGAGCGTCCTTGGAATGACACTGCATTAATAATGCAGAGAAAAGCATCAGCTTGTGAGATTATACACTTGCGTAAGCAGAGAAGAGAGAAACAGCAACGTCAAGAATGTTGGAAGAGTTACCCAAGAACATGGCCACCACCTTCATGAACAGCTCGGGAAACCAGGCCCATTAGTCCAACACTTCCTCCTCCATAAACAAGGTCTATCTTCCTTTCCACCTGCAATTTTTATCCCCAAAAGAAGAATTACCATGTACCAATTTCTTGGGCTAATAAGGAGGAGATGATCCGGATTCAAGAGAGAAAGAGTAGTAGACTACGAGAGATATTAGTTAAGTTTTAGCTGACCAGTTCTTTGCCAAGTTGAATGGCTGCTACTTGATAGCTTGCCTTCTTGCCGGGGCTGCTTCCACAGAACACACAGACCCTTTTGAACCTCGACTTCACAAACTCCTCGCGTTGGTTTTCCATAATGAGAAACTTGTTCTTCCTTCTCTCTTACCACAAATGGGTGGGTGATATAGCTCCCAGGGGCAGATGAATGTCCCAAGCCAAGTTTCTTGGGAGCATTTTATATCACAGAATCGGTCAATCCCTGGCCACCAAGTGTTCATATGTTAGGTAGTATGTGCTATTAAATCACAGCTAGCTCTGTCTCCAGCATTTAAGAAGAAAAATACTTGAATTGAATAATCTTGTGTTTGATGTTGAATCAAATTGTTTATAATGGCCTTGTGATTCGCAAAACCAATCTTATATATTCATTTTTTTCAACTGCACATCAGTTTTATTATTATTTTGATAATGTATTACGTGACAGATTCCAATAATTTTGTTAAAACTGGAGTTGAATGGAACACAAACGATTGAAAAAGCATGTTGGCCGTATTGCGAAAGTTGGGTGTCAAGTCATAAACACTTTGATTATCTTACAGAAAGTATTGTCGGATGACAAGCGTAATTAACACATCGAAAGAAAGAAAACTTAAAAAAAAAGAAACTCTATTACTAGGAGATACAAATTGCTGGATACTTTACAAGCCAAATTAAATTATGGGTTGAAATAGATTATTAGGATTGGAGTTTGGAAAGATTCGATTTTGTTTGGGGAAAGGAAATGGATATGTATTAACTATAAAGCTTCTAAAATTGCCTGCTCATTTTTGGTTTGGTTTCCACACGTGAGCTGGTAAAAGAAGGGACATAGACATAGTACGTGGATTCCAATTGCTTGTGCGTAATCTATCTTTACAAGTGGCTACGACTACGAGAAGATGGCACAAACGGCTGGTCCCCAAAATGGACCAACAAAGATGCCCCATTACGCAAGTAAAGGGAGACTCTCATGTGCTCATCTTTTCATTGGCTTTCTCTTCCATCTCATCTTCTGTCGACCAATTATCTCAAAATTGAATCTTCCACTGCTGATAAGCCTAAGGGACACTAATTTGAGTAGTAATGGTCTCATATCGGTCGTTCGCGGATAAAGTTGGTTATTGTATATATAGACTAAATATGAGAAAACTTTATTCTGATCAAGAGACGCTAGTGACAAGTAACAACCTGCACTTACCACCTGGCCTTGATTGATTTTAGAAAAGGTGTTTATCATTGAATATCCATCTCCATCTTGAGGTGGTAGAGTCACGTAGAGAAGTATAGCTTTTCCAAACAGCAACTTCAATGGATTGCTCTAGAATTTAGTACAAAATGATAAGGTTGGTGGTCTTCCTCCAAACAGAAAATGGTCGAGGATGAGATGGGGGAACCATCAACTGGCCCTCCTCTCGTCCCCCTCTGTAGCACCGTACAAGCTCTTTGGCGTACTCTTTAGCATTTACCCTATTCCGATCAGCCCGACTAGAGTACGATCATGGTGTATAGCTTTCCAACGAAAGCGAAACTCTTAGCACCCGTCCATTTCTCATCAAAGCAATTTCAGTCCATTCTCGCATTCATCGCTGCCAGCAATATCCTTTGAAGTTGGAGAATAAACTCTTTCTTCTTTGGTTGGCTGCGAAGAAACATGTATGTATTATTCAATGATATCATAGGTAGAGCTAAGTTTTACAACGTCATGTAAAAAGTTTTAGATGGTTTGGAAGGTTTTTATGGCTGCTAGGACGAAACATTTGCTATTCACTTTGACATGTGAAGGTTAGATTCTGATAGGCAATATTGTCCTGTATAATATGAGTAATTGATGGGCACCCATCAATTGATGCGTTTGTGTCCATATTGGAGGGCCTCAATGTACCTTCTTCAAGCACAAGGTTGAGCTGTTGAAGGAAGGTACAGGGTACTGTAGTACGCATGCCACTTCATTTGGACCACAAGAACTTTTAATGAATGAGAGCCTGGACAGGTATTGAACAAACAAGTGGTTTCAAAGTAAGGGCAATATATATTAGAAGCGATTGAGCTCTAGGTTTGATTTGGGTATCATTAAGCTTGGTTACAAGGTCGCATTCAGATTTTTGTGACCTTAATAACCTTCCACTATGACAAAGGCCCCTGCGAACCGGAAGAGCTTGGTTGGTCTAGCCACCGCTGTTCTTCTTCACCTCCATATATAAATTCAAACGGCCGTACACATAGCGAAAGCCTGGCATTTGGCCCGCCATTAAAAGGTAGCACAGCTTGTGCCCAACTTGATTGAAGGTGAGGCTTTTGTACCTCTGGTCGAATGGCAGCCCCGTCCTTGTGGCCAATTTATCTCGTTTAGTCCGTCCATGTGGTGCTCAATTCTTCGTCTAGTCATCCATTCACTTTTCATTCGCCAAGTTATTACGTAACTTATTTACCATTTCCCAAATGTGTTGACGTGGAGCCGACGGCGGCCTACACGATACACTTTTGTATATATTGTAATTTTGAAAAACGGTGAAGTTAGATAGTTCGAACTTTCTTTGTTATGATACACTGTTGTATCCTGTGGCTTGAATTACAATTGACAAATTAATGAACTTCATTGATTTATTAACTTTTTTGTTCAGATTTTTATTTACATTTAATTGTGAAATTAATCCAAATAATTTCGTGGCAAAATACTACATTCATCCAAATCACCTATAATTTCTACTAAGCATTTTCTGAATTTAGAAAGAGACATGCTCACCACACACAATACCACATTAATACACAATGTATTAATATGGAGCCGATATTAGCCAATACATTTTTGTATGAGCATGAGCTTATATACTCCAACATCAAACAGAATAGAAGTTGGGAGGGTTTTGAATCATTCTAAGCATGAAGCTTCTAATTTCTCTTATAATTTATATTGAAATATTGGATTAAGTGAATAAACAAATTACCAAACATAGCTCCCCTTTTTTTAAAAAAAAACTTGTTTGTTTTTGTTTTGTTGTTTTGACCTGTTTTCTTATTCATTTCATTGTAAAATGAAATGAATCTAAATGTCTTAAAAAAATGCTACCCTCATCACTTGTAATGTTTAGTATGTATGTATTTCTGAATCTAGAAAGAGACAGGTACCATTGTCAACATCTCCCATTGTTCAACAACAGCCAAACCAACATACAATGACCGAATGAAAACGTCCATCGATATGCACAAGGAGTCGCAGCACGAGATGGATTCTCTTGTTCCAATGCAACTTTTTTTAAAAAATAAATCCCCTGGTGAAGTAAACTATGGCATCTTAGTACTTCTTTGTTAGTAAGAGCTGAGCTATATATACTTATCCAAAAGACTTGATACCGTCCATCTTCCCCGAGGCAATTAAGGAAGACTAGTGAACACCTGCGAAGGAGTTCCACCAGTTCTTCTCTTACTCTTAATACTCCAATATCTCCCCTTTCCTCCATCTTTCAATATCAAGACCATTTTTTAGTATCATCATGGGCTTTCGTTTCTAGCTCGGAAGGGTGGAGCTAAACATGGGTTATGGGCTTGGAACACACATCGAGCTGCGAGCGTCCCGAGAGGTCAAATTCCTGTTTATATTGGAGATGTAATAACCATATAAAAAAGTTACTATTCTTTGTATTTCATGTTAATTTTTGTCATGTTTCAAGTCATTTATATTTATTTATATTAGTTTAAAATTTTATTAGATGTTCTTAATAATATAAGAAATTATTGTAATTTTGGTGTAAAAAGTGTTAATAAATATTGTTTTAACATGGTATAAGAGTTTGAAAACGATCTGGAATCAATTTGGGGTGAAATCTGGCCAAAACTCGTAACCTAGAAACTCTAGCGAATGCTCAAGTGCCTAAATAGTGAGCGCTCGAGCACTGGCAATGGAAAACCTGATTTTTCTAATATTTCTAGAGATTCTGGTGGACCTCACTTAAAATATTTAGGTGGATACTTTATAAACTTGATTAGGGTTTTTAAAAAAAGAATAATATTAGACGGCTAAGCGGCGGTATGAAAGATGAGAGAAGGAAAACGAATAAGTTGGATTAGAAAAAGAAGATGCTTTCTCCAAAAAAGTTCTTTTTATTTTGATTTAGTTTCTTTGTAATTAAATAATATCTTTCATATCACATATAAATTTCTTGAGTTTAATCGCATATTCTATGAAGTAGATTCTTTTCTAAGATTTTCAATAATACCTAATGCATGGTTTAATAAAGATTATTAATTGTTATATATGTGATTGTGATGTTGGATTATCTATTTTATTCTGTTTATTAATACTATCATTAGCCTGATCACTTATTGATTGATCTAGAGATTTGATCTTATCTAGAAATAGAAAGATTAAATTTATCATTGAATAAAATAGTTTTTGTATTCCACAACATCTATTTTCATCCTTCCTTGTGCAGCATGGCCAAAACTTTTTTGCCATCTCACCCAACTCCGCAAATTATATACCTAATAAAATAACCCAAGACGAACCAGGGCTAGTTCGTGATACTGAGTTGATAAATGCCAATAACCTCACCTCAATTCATAGTTATTTAAGGGCAAAAGCTCAAAGATCAATTAAAAAAGTTGTTTGATAATGATTAATTAACTGCCAAGATTTTGAAAGAAATTAAGCAAAATATTGTGTCATACATGGTTAATGTTTGAGATATATTTTAATTTTAGTACAAACTCTTGTTAAATAATCACAGACACAAAAAATTCTTTGTAAAGGGTTCACTAAGCTTATAGGATTAACAGTCCCAAAATACTTGATGAACACACATTTCCCAAAAAAAAAAAAACTGACCTTAGGGGGATTTGTCCTATTCTTATACTATTTATCGTATAATATTTTAGAGATAATTTTAATTTTAAAAATAAATTTTAATTAAATAAAAAATAATTTATAATAATTTATTTTACTTTTAAAAAATTATTATTTTTTAATTAGTCAAATTTCTTACCATGGTTGATTCTCCTTTTACTAGTAAGCTTAGATTATGATCTTTCCCATCAAATCAAATATCAAATATATATATATATATATATATATATATATATAGAAAAAAATATTAACAAAAAGATCATTTTATTAATAAGGGTAGATCATGATCTTTCCTATCGAATCAAAATATAAAATATGTATCCATCGAATCAAATATCATATATATATATATATATACATATTAGAAAAAAATAAAGAGTTTTAATTTTAAAGATAAATTTTAATTAAATAAAAAATAATTTATAATAATTTATTTTACTTTCTAAAAAAATTATTATTTTTTAATTAGTCAAATTTCTTACCATAGTCATCCTCTTTTTATTAATAAACTTAGATTATGATCTTTCCTATCAAATCAAATATCAAATATATATATATATATATATAAAAAATATCCTTTTATTAATAAGATTAGATTATGATCTTTCCCATCAAATTTAATATCAAATATGTACCCATGAGATCAAATATGTATGTATATTGGGAAAAAAATATTAACAAAAAAGAAAAAATTTGGAGATGCGGGGTATCGATCCCCGTACCTCTCGCATGCTAAGCGAGCGCTCTACCATCTGAGCTACATCCCCTTATACGCATGTGCAGAACAAATTCTATACATAGCCACTGTTTTCCCATCTCGGCTTATCCTCTTCATCGGCGAATTCCGCCGGCGACGAGGCCGATAGCAGTGGAAGCGTCTCATTCTTGGCTTCTTTGTTCAGTTTACGAGGCCTCCATCGCCAACCCTTGTTCCCTGTTGTCTCTTCCTGTTCAGGCTTTGATTTGAAGCACAATATCTGCCACCTTCATCATCAAGTTCTTGGATGCCCCACGTCTTCTTATCTGGGAGAAAACATGGCGTCGAGCAGTCCGATGAGAGAGGCGCCTCTGCTTGATGGCTGGGGCATCCGCCGAGGAAGCCGAAAGAAAGGTTCTTTCCACCTTTCCCTTGACACCCTCTTCTCAGGTTCTGGCTTCCTAAACTTAAGATTTTACAAATCTCAGATCCCACAAAATGATACGTGTATATTAAAAGAAGAGGGGTTGGATTTTGATAATTTTTTTGTTTTTTACATAATTATGATATACTCTTAAATTTAAAAAAACATTGTACCAATTAATAGATATTTAAAATTAATTTTTATTATAATTAATTTAATAATTAAGATAAAACAGTTAAAAATATTAGATTGAGTTAAAATTTTATAATTACTCTTACTATTTTTTTAATTTATATATGTAAATTTTATGTAGTGGTCCACTAAATTGCTCTGAATAAAAATAAGCTCTAGCTTTATGTATACAAAGATCTTTTTCTTTTTTCTTTTTTAGGGAAAGAACGAATTGAATTCTTGCTGTATGCAACGTTACGTTGTTAGAAATTTTAATTTTGCGGTGCCATTGAATTACTGCGGTTGTTCATTGCTTTGTTAGGGGTTTAATCAAGGGAATCAAGGATGGAGAAATCAGCGTTCCAATAGCCTGTGTTAGAAGTCCGATGACTGAAGATGGGAGTGTAATTGTCAAGTAAGCTGTGTTCAAGTTGCAGTTGCATTCTAGTCTTAATAATCTCAGTAGAGTTGTGGAATCCGCTCTCTTTAAACCGCTCGAATCTGGATAGAGAGTGGAAACTGTCATTTCTGTCTATTTCCATGGTGGTGTTTGTGCCAAACAAGTGATCTTTGTAAGTTAAAACCTCTTTAATCTTTTGTTTCATGGTCTTAAACTTGGAAGTTTACGGCTGCAAAAGCAATTCTGCAGGTTTCAGAATATAAAGTTCAACCCCTGAGGAGGATTCTACACCTCATCCCACAGAGGAGCTTGTTTTCGTAGAATCATATGATGAGATCTTCCCTGATCCTGCTGAAGCTTTCTTTGCACGAATTCAGAAACATCCAACTGCAACAGTACCAAGTATATATTCTACTATCAAATTACCGCTTAGGTTGTTATCTCTAAAACATGCTAATTGAGTTTTCCAGATCCTCTAACCGTCATTTTCGCTTGTGTGCCAATTGAAAGTCCCACTGACGAGAAATGGGGGGACACCATAGAGCATCCTTGGCGTCATTGGTTTCATAATTTTTTCTAAAACAGAAGATTCATAAAAGCTTGAGGCTGCTCGCCAGCAGGTGCGATCATTCTTTTCCTCCTCCTTTCAGAAGCAATGTGCTTCGCTGAGATATCGGATAGTCAGTTCCAATGTTTCTATTTATCTTGGATTGTTAGATTAAACTTCTTGCATATCAATTCCTGTGGTTAGTGCAATATAATCTTTCAGGCTCTGTCGTTCCTTTAAATTTCTTTATTGCATATCCTGATTACCTATAATAAGGCGTTAATCATGTTAATTTGGGGCACTTAACATGGATTGGTCATGAACTTCATGGTGGATTAGGCTTTTTTTTTATGAACGGTAGATAAGTTGGCTATGTCAGTGTTCAGGTAAATAGAGTAGTGGAATGATGATTGGAAAGTAGTTTCCTTTAGACTTGCAATAACAAAAAAAGCAGTTTGCATTTAAGATGATTGGAAAGTAATTTCATTCTAAGCTTACAATAACAATAAAAGCAGTTGGCATTTAAACACATACGCCTCTAAGCCCTTCGAGAGATAATTAATTTAACTCGACTTACATACTCCTTTTCCTATATAATTAGGTCTTACGCATCCATAGTTGATCCCTGCAAGAAAAACATTGTTAGGTAGTACAATCAACGAGGTTTTTTTTATTTTTATTTTTAAAATATATACAAGGCACCTGTTTTGTATCACACCCGCTATAAGTAGTATTAGTATGATAAGTACTCCCAATAACACCATGGGAGAATGACAAGGGTTGAGAACTTGTTCATGGCAAAAATAACCAATGACCTCCCACAAAGAGAGGGTGTCCCCGACTAACATTGCAAGCCCAAAGTTGTTGGGATTTTAAGGCACAAAATCCCTAGACTCCATGTTGTGTATTTTGATAAGGCAAACCAATAAAGGATAAAAAGATAAATGACACACCAATTTAAACTTGAAAGAAAATCACAACCCAAATACATGAGTAATATTATTCCTTAATGAGTAAAACCACTCCCCATACATGTGGAAAACTCCACCTCAATACATGTAAAATACTCTACCCAATATGAAAAACTCCACCCCAATACATGTAGACAAATGAGTAATACTACACCCAATTACAAAACATAGACAAAAGGTAAAGAAAGATAAGAAATGAACTCTGTATTGCTCTCGTTGAAGAACCCAAAACTATGTCTTATCCTCATAACAAATAATTTCTATTTCTCGCACATGCACCACCTATGGTGCCCATCTAGATCTTCAATCTCTCACGTCTCCCCTAAAAAGAATACTTTTATGGAACTTCCCTAAAGCAAAAACACTCCCAATACATATGTCCAACTAAATATTTATAAACCAGAGATACGGAACACCTCTTGGAAATGAAGAGCCAACTCTAATTACTAGAGCATTTGAATCCTCACCAATGAGTCTCTTCTTTATATTCCATAATTCTCTTTGAATTTCTGCGTGCCTCTTGGATTATCTTCATGTCTTCACGACTTCCCATGTGATTAAATATTTTCTCATATGAAGGAATATCTCTAACAATTCTTCCCTTCTTATGAAAAACACTTTGGAAAATTCCACTTTGCACTATTATCGAATAACCGTCGAATTTGATGCACCATTGTCGAGCGCTTGTTGACCACCATCACGTAAGGAGGAAAATATTTCAACACATCTTCCTTCTCAACTCAAGTGCAATGCTCTCTTTCTCCTTTGATTAAAACCTCGATGAAACACAAATAACCTTGAATAAACTCACACGATCTGCTCGATGAACCAAGGCACGAACGAGAGCTCTGGATACCACTTGTTAGGATTTTATGCCTTAAAATACCAACAACGGTAACAGTACAAACAACGAGTTGATAAAATGCATTGAGGCATAAAGCCTAATGGCATTAACGATGTGCTTGAAGGAATTATAAATTAATCTATCTAGTGGTCAATTGATGTACCCATTAGATTTAGTGTGTATGTCACGCTTTATGACATAGTTTTAACTAGGTGAGTATCTGGTTGTAATGAGATTATTCTTTCAAAAAAGACGATTATATTAGTTGTATCTTTTTACCTGTGAAATTATAATGTACTGGTGATCTATATTTTCCAAGTTAAGTTGTGAGCTCTAAAAACAATTATATGCTATATATATAAACTTGAATAGCTTTAGTTGATGCTGGCACAGTCTTGGCTTTCCTTTTTCTTGTTTGTGCCTTGTCATCTACTTTCGTCGAGGCAAAATGCGGAATAAGGCACTTTAAAGATGATTGTGTGCGTCAGTTGACCTGATTGTATTTGAATTATAGAAGAGGCAGACTCGTATTTCCAAATTAAAAAACAGTTCAACATGATTGAGAGACGCTTCAACTCCCACAAACAACTGCTTCTGGCATGTGAACTATCTAATTTGGCACTCCAAGTGTCATCTGCAAAATACCATCGACCGTGTTCTTGGTTGTCATTTTTCCTGGTAGTCACCTGTCAGACTGAACGTCATCGCTTTCAGCCGAACATTAAGATCAAACTATAATCATGCGGTTCTGTATCTGGCCCAAAGGGAGTGGATGTGGGTACTGGATTATAGTTGATTTCAAGCTAGTTACTAGTTACATAGAAAGGCAAGTGGTCTTTGTTTAGCATGTGATGCCTAATCAATTCTACCTGTAAGCTGTCTTTGATGTCTCGATGCACTTGTGTAATTGTTCCATTACATGAGAAACCATCAGTTTGTGCTGTTATGAAATTAACTATATCTTTAAAGGTACTTGGGAAGATTACTTTTCTTTCTTGTCGTCTGATACCAACTTATTGTTACGGTGTTATGGGATTTATGGATTCTTCAGAGATGATAGTGGCGGAAGTTTTTTGGATCAGAAATACTAGATTGACGGAGTTAGTTTACGGAGAGTATTTGAGAAAAATATAATATCATACATTTTTTAAAAAAATTCATGTTGATTTGCTTTGGATTTGTAAAACTATCGAACCACGTATAACAAATCCTACAAGGGAAGCTAGGGGAACGAATGATGTTTGGAAAGGTTGGTAGTTGATATTTGAAGTTCAAACAATTGTAATTGTTTTACCAATGTCTCATGATGCTTTGCTTTTGTCAAAGCACATAAGAGACCATGCCCACAAGGATGGAAAACAACATTAAATAATGGATTCTTACACTGTGCTTCTTGATTTTGCCTCTTAAAAAAGATCATCTTTTCCCTAAAAAAAGATCAATTTTGCTGCCACTATCCGTTTCTTCAATCGTAATCCTCATTATCCAAATCATTCTAAGCTTATCTAGTGTAGAGAGAGAGTACCAGGTTACATCATCCAGCTCTGCTTGCAACAGACCTGGTACTTTTGTCTGTTGCACTTTGCATTGACTCACATGCACTTCACTGACCAACTTCTCTCAAATCTCAATTATTTTTCTTCATCTCATCACCTATTTCATCTCATTGGCTGAAGAATCCTGTGGATTCCCATGATTAGAGGCATTTATCGGGTTATTACACTACAAGTTTGATAGATTAACGACTCATTAATATAGCACATGACATGAGAAAACGAAATTTACGTGCTGTTCATGTCGTTGGGTGGGGCAAAGATGTAGAACTGGATTATTTTTGTTCTCCAAAGTGAAGAGCAAACTTCTTATCAAACGGTGATAACAGAATGTTACTGTCTTGGATAGTCTTCATCGATATGGAGAATGGTGGTGCCCATTTTCTCGAATAATCCTGAAGCACATAACATGGTTGCCAACCCTTTGTTCCCTTTTATATGATTGAGACTCATGGCCGACCAATCACCTCGAATTGTTCTTTCTACGCCCTTCCTACTGAGTGAGATAAGAGAAGTTTTGATCTATCAACCCACCAGATGGTAAGCAGCTTGATCGTCTGCACAATTGGTCTGGAGGACAACTGAAACCAACAGACCAAACGCAAGACAGATTATGATAAATAAGTTGCAGGTATTAATTCTCACAGGATTTTCTCTCGGGAGGTCTGAAGATGTGCATTTCTACAATTTACGCCGTGTATTTGACAGTGGCAAATGTTGGTTTACGGAGAACTGACACTGCCTGCCGGTGGTTGTCGTCAAAGGCAAGACTTGAAAGTCTGCAAGTGAATGATAACACTGCTGCTGCACCTTTAAATTTCAATTACTACGACCAAGGTTCAACATGCAGAGCAACGTACAACACGATTACACAAATAATGAAGAAGGGAAGACAAAGGTAATGGTCTTTGGAGATGTTAAGGGAGAAACTTCTGGTGAAGTAGGGAAGAAATTGGAGGAGGGGCCATGATGTCTTGTGGAGGTGCAGCAGAGACAACGATGGAGGGGACTACACCAAAATACTCACATGCAACCTTGCCCACATGACTCACTTCCTTTTGATAAATACCCACCTCAACCCTCTCCTTCGCCTCACCAGATCCTTTTAATCTCTTCCTTCACTCAACTCTCTGAGCTTCTTCTACACCACTACTCAAATTCCATTTGTCTCCATGGCTGTGAGGAAATCGAACAAGCTTTCTCAGGCAGCAGCGATCAAACACATACTCAAGAGGTGCTCCAGCCTTGGGAAGAAGCAAGGCTACGAGTCAGATGAAAATGGTCTGCCAATGGACGTGCCAAAGGGCCACTTTCCTGTTTATGTAGGAGAAAACAGGAGCAGGTTCATAGTTCCAATCTCATATTTGGCTCACCCCGAGTTCCAATCTCTTCTACAAATGGCAGAGGAGGAATTCGGGTTTGGTCATGAGATGGGTCTTACCATTCCCTGCCAAGAAGTTGCCTTCCTCTTTCTGACCAGTTCCCTCAGACGAAGTTAATGGAGATGACAAGTTGCTAAAACCAATGGAAGCAGTTTGCATATGTCGTGTCATACTGACTTCTGATCTCTGACCTACCCATGAAGTGACGTTTTCCTTGTGATTGGGAATCTGTAAACGACTTATTGTGAGCTCTTGCAGCCCTTTTAGAAACGAGAGCTGGTTAACGACGGAGCTTATTTTAACAATAGACTTGCAAATTCTCTTCTACTTCTTTTTCCTTGTCATCACTTCTCTCCTGATTTATATTGCCCGTCTTTGGCTCAAATAAAAAAGAAAGATTGGCGTCAAGAAAGGCCGTCTAAAATCTTGACATTTGTAATTGTATAAATTCTAATTTAAGATTTATGTCCCAACCCTCTTTATGTATCAAATGGAAGAAGAATAATAAGCTTTAATTTAAAAGATGTCTATAAAAGTCATATCGGCAAATATATTTGAGCAAATATTCAATAGTTTCCGTTTGGATTTGCTTAATCTCCTTCAAGTAACAGCCATCTTATAAAAATATAGTCCGAGTTCAAACTCCCTTACCGTGGAAAAGCTTGATTAAGCCTCTAGGAAGAGGAAGGATATTCACTCAAACATAAACATGCAAGGGAGAAATTAATTAAGCTTTTAGGAGAGTACTTTTCAGCCCAAATTAGAGAGAATTAGTGCCCATAGTATCTTCCACTTGTGATGATACTAACTAATTTAGGGTTTTGTTAGATAGTTTGATAAATTTAATTGATGCGACTAGCTTGTTCAGCGTTTTCAACTTTTATGCAATTCGGGTGTAGATGCTTCATCATTATTTTTACAATTTTCCCATGGCTCCATCAATATTGTACCTTCAAGGATTGGCGCTTGCTAAGTTATCAGTTACGATGAGATCCTAGTTTCTCTTTATCTCATTGTTTTGCACTAAAATTTGGCTGAAAATATGTAAAAGGCTTCAACAAAACAAAAGCACAATTAATACATGATGATGACTGTACTAAACGGTACTAAAGGGCTTCATCATCAACCTCTCTTCAATATTGATGCCATTGCTCTGGTGTTGACAATGATTGCTCGTGAGCATGAAACCCCTCATTTTTGTTTCACCTGGCAGCCAATTATTCAAATCCTTACCAAGTCGGGTTTAACTTTTACTTTTCCATTGCAACCTTAAAGGGCCGGACCAACTTTGAGGCTTTGAGCCACTAACCACATATTCCTGCCTTGTCTGTGTCCCCCACGCAAGGTCAAGCAGATAATTGTCATCCTCCCAAGTTTTCTCCACGATACTCGTGGAGAAATCCCTCTTAACCGACTATTTTTAGAGCTTCATTTTGATTCATTTCATTGATAGCTTGATACATTTATATTCATGGCAAGCTTTCCTTTCTCCATAAGACCGACACAAGTTGGCCTTTTTATTTCTGAGCGACACAACAGCTTGACAGCTCCTTCTCCTTGTCCATGGAAGTAATTAAATTATAACCTCCTCTTCTTAACTCACTCAACTCCACCAAAGTCCCACTGCAAGGAATATCTTTGGTTGCATCCTCTGCAATGCAAAGTCGAACCAGGACCTCTTATCGCTGAAATTAATATCTTGCTTATCATTCCTCTTTCACTGCCTTTAAACTGTTGTCTTCATGGGCAGCCTCCAATGCTAAGATACCAGTTCGTAAATGCAGGCTTTACAGATCACGCAAATCATGACCTCCCTTGTGCTACATTTCTTTACTTTTGCTACCAAGAGTCATCCAAATCCGGATTTTGGGTAGTGATTAATAAAATAGTTCATTGATTAATTGTGTCTGGAGGCTGCATAACATATGTCAACAGCATGGTTTTACTCGGGACTGTCTGGTATGGTTTGTCTGAGGCAGTTTATCTTACCCCAAGGCTTTTGTTGGTTAATTGAAATGGTGTATGGTAATTGGTAAGCATGTACTTCTTTCATTGTTCCACTGTCCACAGAATATTCATTGTAATATTTGGGTTTTTAAATTTAGAAACAAAAGATATGATTTTTAATTTTTATGTTGCGTACATAGGAAAGGAAGAAAACAGGCACTCACAAGCATAATAGTAGTATCGCGGAATGCAGACCTTACCTTCTATTCTCCCTTTGAAAAAGTGGTCAGTATCAGACATTAGTATCTACTAAAAACTGGAATGATTTAAGTGTTATGCTTTTCTGTTAATGCTTGAGCATCTTATCTATCACCCTGAATCCAAGTAGCTTTTGTTGAATACCAGTCATTTCTGGAGAAGTTTATATCATGATACTGACCCTTTAGTTACAATATTCTAATGGGTAGCTCCACCATGTGCATGTGGGTCACTTAATCTTTATCAACGTCCGAAGTATATTTATCTATTGGTAAGTAGGGCAAATCAATGTATAGTTGAACATGAGAAGGATAGTTAAGATGCTGACCTTGAGAAAATAAGGTCTTTCCCTAGGCCAACTAAAACTCATTAAGTACTGTAAACATTGTGATTTGTGAAGAAGTTAACCTGATTCTCTGGACTCAATTTATGTTACATCACCTTAAAAACGTAGAGCCCCCAACTGAATGAAAATAGAAAAGAGAAAATAAAGGTTGTCAAGAAGAAAATTGATCTTATATGAATTAGACCACACATTGGGTCTTAATTCCACACACTATCATGTCATTTTACTGCTTACATAGAATTAGTACTGATCGCTACCTCCCTAACGCCAAATCAAGAGATTGTCCATGGCCTGGCATCAGAACCGTCTCTGTTTGGAAGAGCCGTGGTGGATACGAGAAGCTAAGGACCTGAAAACAGCTTCTTCGCAAGGAATGATGAGGCCCATTTTGTGTTCAAAGCCGAACTCTTCTTCTGCACTTTGCAAAAGTTTCTGGAAAACTGGGTTTTGTAGGAAATGCAGAGGAACAACAAACCGGCGCCTCTCTTCTCCCACATACACTGGGAAGTGACCTCTTGGCACATCTGAAGGAGGACCCGTACACTTCTCTTCATCATCTTCTGCCATATCAGCTTGTTCATGGAAATTGTGTCGACTCCCCCAAACCTTCCGGACCCATCTCGGTTCTTCCCGGGAGCAGAACCTTGGAAGCTCCTGAAAATCTCCTTCATGGCTCCCAACCTAAGATAGAGTAATTGTGCAAAGTTCAAACTGTGCTTCAAGATAAAACTGTAGGATTGGAGGATGAGAATGCAAGGGTGAGTTCAGATATTTATACAGTGGATTCCTGTATGACTCCAAGAGTACAATCCAAGTGCACATGCTTGTCCCAACTGATTAATATAAACATATGGATGGGACAAATAGTTAACTATGTCATTGGTTCAGATTACTTAACACTAAAGTTGCACATTGAATATTAATTCATTTCATTCTAACTTATATCTGGAGAGGTGAAGGGAATGACAGACATGGAAAGACAGAGTGGGCGTTGGTTGGGGTCGGATGTAGGGCAGGCATTGTTTGGAATCAGAAGTATGGAACTTTGTGTCTGACTCGGTGTCGGATTATATTGTTCCATTTTCATGTTTGGATCTACAGCACATTAATAAAGAAGGAAATGAAGTACATGAAGTAGACATTTTTTTCATATTTCGTTCTAATATAGGTTGAACCTTTGCACCATGAAAGAAACATGTCATGTCCAATCTGAACCAAAGTGAGCTATTTACATAGTTTCTAGCACGATTGTGTGAATGTAAGCCGTAAAAAATGGGTTGATCTTTCTGTTCAACTTTCGGTGCCGACCAGTTTAACACTTTGATTACTTGGACAAAGGAGACACTTACCACTTGAACTGCCTGTGTGATGTCTTTGAATAGTCTTACATGATTTTGGCCTTATATGATGAAGTGATCTTATGGGTTATTGTCTAGCAATCGTGTGAAGGAATATTTCTGGAAATCAGTAAGTCAAACTATCATTTCCTATCTAGTAATTCCCCAAATGCATACTCAACAAGATTGCAGAGGCACCAAGGGATTTGTCCGAGTGACCTAATCTCGATTGTCTTTGGAAAGTACTGTCTTGTCCAAACCCCAAAGTGAAAATGGTACTCCTTGTCCTTGGACAATCTTTTATGCATCCCCCTATGCTCAATGTAACTAGAGTCTTTGTAACAGACTCCGAAGAAGCTTCCTATTGACAAAACTCGCTACTAGTGTAACCAAGCACAAACATGTTTCACACTATCACGAGGGATCTCGCATGGAAATGTTGGATTAAAGTTCTGTAATCTATGACATTCTTTGTCATGAGTCGACGCCATATTTTGGTAAGCTAGCAAATACGAAACTAAGAAAAGATGGGATCTAGCTAAACTAGATGATGACCCACCAATTATCGTCGGTGGTATCCACACCTTGGTCCCAATGAGGGCTCAGTACTACTTAGTAATGGTAATGATGAAATCATCCATGTGAAGCTTACCCTACTCTCTGCTAAAATTATGGACGCACCATCTACCAGAGTCCAATCCCCATATCCATAGAGGATCCGTGGTCCATACCTTCATACATACGGGCGCCAGCATCGGCCTTAATAGTAACGCTAGGCGAATGCCAAGGGGCAAGAAACATGACCCTTCTACTTCGATACGTAGTAGTTGATCGATGGTCATAACGAGCTGACACATATAACGGTGCCCAAACAATTATGAATCTATGACACTCATGAGAACAATTTGGTTTGGGCAGTTTGTATGGATCAATTTCATACATCCGAATGTGAGGAAAAAGGTCGTTCTCTGTTCTCGATTTAGAGTACTGGCATTGTGGATCATGTACCGCCGTTTGCCTCATTATGGGCAGGTTCTGTTGCGGTCTTCTTTGGAGGATTTATATGTATGTTCATTGTTTGTGTGGGAACCTTGGCCATGCCAGTTGGTGAAGATAGCATGCAGACGTTTCATATGTTTGCCCTACCATGTGCCACTCCGGCGTCCTAATTTCTATGCTTATTGAGATCCAATTTAGCAGTCCACGCATCTTAATTCAAGATCGATTTAATCTGGCAAGTTTATCTATCTATACATACGTACTATTAATAATTAACTTCACTATCAATCATATTTGCGAGTACTTGCTAAGTGATAAATTCTAAGACATACATTAAATTGGACCGAGAATGACGATATTAAAAGTTCAGGAAGACCGAACTGTAGCACATTAAATGGTTCCACACTCCGGGCTAGTCGTGGGGCCATTTCCTCAACCACTCAAGTTGAAAATTCTACTGGCCCCCACAAAATTGATGTTCTAATAGTCGGTGGTTAGATCGTTAGTAGAATGACGGGTAGTAGGGATAACATGCATGTGATTTGTACCACACCAAGTGCGCGATGGAGTTATAGCTTATATATAACCTACCAACTTGCATATATGTATATGTATGCCTTGAAAAAAACAGTTACCTGCCAACATGCAAACCATTAAATCCGGTATTAAAGAACATACAAAATCCCAATCCTCGATTACCATATAAACAAAATTCATTAAATATTAGATGCGGGTAGAACGTGATTTATGCGATTGATCCGATCTGATTTTGACGAGCTGCCGGCCTCCATTTCCAATCTCAACACTATTTCTTTTACCCAGAAGAAAGTATTTCTTTTCTGGAATTCAAAGTGAGTGCGACTTAATAGAATTGATTTGTCATGTTGTTGTCTTCCACTTGCCTTGTTCATACTTGACTGAGACGCAAGCATGTCGTTAAAATCAACGAAAAGAGCATATAGTACCATCAGTCCAGCAACTCAGATGTCGAATACCAATTGCTGCATGCAAGCACGTTATCAAAAGCTTGAACATTGTACAGTATCTATCTTGTTATCATTTTGTCTAATACATCTCCATCGCTAGCATTACTTTCTATCTTTCGGCTGTCATTCTCGACATGAATCATGATCCATATACATTTCCAAATTATCCCACCGAACAAGAGCACATAAATATTGTATGAGGTTTATATACAGTTTTTTTGTTTTTGTCGTTGAATGCAATGAAATTGTATCAAAATCTGGCCAGCTCATGTTTGCGTAGAAACTTGGGAGAATGGAAAGTCTGCTCGTGTAAGGATGTCCAAACCATAATGGCTAGCGTGGCCAAAATATGGGGATCACATGCATAGATTGGAGAATGTAGGGGGAATATTTGTGGACAGCAGGAATGAGTCTGAGATTGTCCAGACAAACTTAAGAAGTTACGGGGAGTGCGATTGTTGTGTCTGGGAGAAGCCAAACGTAGACTGAATTGGCTTCCTTTCCAGTGGGGTATGTTCTTACGAGTCGATCACGACGTCATGTTGAGTACACTACTCGTTCGTTGGTACATAAGTGGTCCTTTGAAACCTTGAATCCTGTAGGTACCACAATATATAACTCATATATGGTAGGTGCTGTTTTATTTGGCATCTAAAACCTGATCAATTATCTTCACCGACCAATGTTTAAAAGAAAAAGGTTGTGGGATAAGCAAATACCCTTACAGTACTTCATGCATATCAATCATTTGGCAATAACAAAATCCTTCGATGCAACCAAGACAACCGGTTCTAAATTGCCTAATGACAAAGCATATCTTGTATATACATCATGCATGCAAGATAATTGTAATTTCTCAAATTTGTTGGTTCAGTCCGTCCGTATCCATGTCCCTTAGCCAATAAATAGACATTTTTTTAGAGCCGTATGGACATGGCATGGCTATGGACATGTTTTTTTTGGTCCAAGCGATAAATGGACACGATGGTGGACATATTGTAACACACGTCGGTCCAGTGTTTTGTCCTTGATTTTCTCAATTTTGTATTTAAGCTTGATCCGGGTAGCAAGTAGCCGGTCTAGTTCTATCGGCTTGATGTTATTGGGATCCTTTGCTGTAGTGTGTGTTGTGGCTTGGGCATTGGGTGTTCCCGTCATTAGAGTTATTCTAGTCAACCTCAATTATTCAGCTGGAGGGTGTATCTTCGGTTGTTTTAGGTAGCCTAGGGCCGCATATTGGTAGTTTTGTGTCGCATATGTACGAACGTACCTCTACCCCTACTCAGGTTTTGAAATCCGTCTCAGACTTTCTATTTTCCCTTCTTTTTCACCTTTTCTTTCCTTTTCCCACATTTTGGCCCATCCACGATGCCATGCACAGCCAAGGGCACTGCGTATTGTCACTTAATTGCAGCATGATTTTGTGTGGGGATTGAATTCCCCATCTCTGGCCTCAATTTCCAAATCCTTCAGCCCTTTGCCGCCTTGCGCAACTTGATGCCGCCCGTTTTCAGCCCTCGCTTCTTTGGCCTTGCCGCCTCCTTCCTCCTTTCCTCATCTTCTTCCTCCCTTGTTGAGATAGGCCGCCCGAGTTTTCCCTTTCCCTTCTTTTGGCATGTTCATGATTGTTTTATGTAAAATCCTTGATTAGATCATGTAGAATGTTTGTTTGTCATATTATCATGATCATTGCATATTGACCTTGTTAATTGTTGATAAAAATCTACTTTTAATTTTTGGGATTTGTTTGTGATTAAAGTCTAATAAAATGCACATGTGTACCTACATTGTGAGATACATCACCTAATACACCTAAGAATAGTTAAACAATATAAAGATTAAAATTTTATGATTTTTGAACCGAGTACAAGTTACCTCATTTTGTGTACTAAATTAGTAAATTAATTAATTAAAATAAGGATAAGATAACCTCAATTAACTAATTCATTGAACATTATCGGTTGATTATAATTAATAAAATAATTCGTAATTAACAGATTCATATGTGGGTTGGACAAGACATATCAAGCGGCTCCTCCGGATCATCTAGATCCATTAGTTTTCAAGTTCTGTTGTTCCAAAGTTGGTTCGATAGTAGAATCACAAGGTTTAAGTTTAATTAAGTTAACTTTCAATTTCAATTGAATTTATTATTTCATCGAGATCTCATTCGCGATTAGTGTGTCAGGATATCTATATTAGGTACCTGAGTTCTCTCGAGTGTTCGATATCTTAAGTTAGAATTTAAGACCATGGAATGAATCCCAAATGTATTTCATAAAATATTAAAATCTCCATTTCAAATTAAATATTTGATTTAGCATAATTTCATGCAATTTTTGACATGCTCAGCATGTGATTTCGATGTGTGTGTGAAGTATTTAATTTTGTCTTATATGTTATGTCATTAACCATATTGAGGATTATTGTATATCATTGCACACACACATCATACAGGCGCTGAGTAGTGGTTTATATTTGATAGGTCATGTGGAGTTGAACTTGTTGTTGGTAGAACGAAGAGCTCTTCTCAAGTTCATTAGGATTCTCTCCCTCTGTTTGATCTATTGTTTGGCTCACACATTTCATTTTTACATTATAGGATGTAACTAATGGTATTTTAATGAATCTCACTATCTACAGGTCATCTTATTGCTTTTCAAGATTAATAAAACTTCAATATTGAGATCCTTGAAGAGTTTTTGAAAATAAAATATCAAACTCAAAAGTTGTACTTTAGTGCTATTTAAATCAATCTTACCCAGGCCTTATACTTATTAAATGTTTTCAAATTTTTATTGCACGCATGGTGGATGAGAGAGTGTAGCGCTAATTGAAGGGCCAGGTTGTTACCCACTTGTGGTGCTCAATTAATCGTTAATTATGTGTTATGATTATCAGTATAATACCTCCTAGTAGTGTCATCTCAAATTTGAGCATGTGTGTGCTCTCTCGAGTATATCCGGATCATGTCATATCTCAAATATGTTCAATTAGGCCATGTTGGTCACAAGCATGATGTCGTCGACTAGATTTCGACTTATACATAATACTGACACGTTATCGTGATTAGATTTTTGATTATGAGTAGACTTTATTGGCCTTATTGTGATTAGATTGTGTATTTGTGTCCGAAGAGGTTTCTAATTTCATTTCAATTTTTCCTTGGATAGCTATTATATATATCTGTCGGGTTTGTTGTTTCCCTATTTAGTTATTTGAGACTTATGTCCCTATGTCCCTCATTGTTGATGTATTTTTATTATATTTAGGTGAGTGGTCATTGTGTTGGCCGGTGTATGTACACAAATTACGAGGAGGTTGGAGATGTTGGGCTACTTGTTGTTGTGTTGTGTGTGTTGTTGCATTGTTCTTTTCATTTTGTTTTGTTTGTAGATATCTCCCTCCTCTTTGATTTGTGGAAGTATACTCATTTCATATGTGAATATGTGGGGCCTTGGGCTGATTTTGAAAATACAAACATGATTGTAATATATATTTTTTGTTATTCCTAAGTATATCTTTATATTTTCATGTAGAATACTCCAGGGCACGCAAGTCTAACTTATTTTGTGAAGGAATTTTTCAAACCCTGAAGCCCTAAAATTAAAGGTCAAATAAATCTCAAGTACACAAGACTTTGTTACTTGTGCATATACTTGGAACGAAGAAGAAATATAGGTTGGAGGACTTTTGGGCTTTGTTTTGTTAATTGAAGGGCCCATGTGAAAACCAGACAAACTAACAGTGTGAAAAATATAAAAATTATATTATAAATGCTTTATATATGATGTGAATGAGGTGAAACACCTCATTAAGTTTCTTTGTGTGGATTATAAAATTTTGAAATATTTTGCATGTGATTTTTGTAATTGTGAATGTAACAAGTTGTAAAACTTTTTAATGCCCTAGTTAGGGGAGAAACTCTATTCAATTGTCTTAAAGATTTTAGTCTCGTTTATGACTTCGACTCGTTTAGGTATTTTAATTGCATGAGCCAAGCCCTAGGTGTCTTTACATATTTTTCATGTTTTATTTGTGCATTAGATTCTCTTAAGTTTTCATCTTCTAATGTCATGAGTGGTTTGAGTATCTATGAGTCGATTTTACATTTTAATTGGTTATGAATTAACGTCTCAAAAATTTTTATTTTGAATCGCTTCACATTGCAGGTCGAATCATCGAATTGGGGTGTTACACATACATGTGTTGTGTCCATCATTGTCTATGACCATTAATAATTAAATATAAATAAAAATATTTTGGAAGATACACTAAGATTTTGTAAGAATTATTAAGATTTATGGATTTTATCACTTGAGAAGAAAAGATTTATTGGCCTTACCTAATACTAATTATGCTAATCACACTTTTAAAATGTTTACCAAAATTTTTAACTAATTAACAAAACAAAATTGTCAAAGACCAAGTTCCAAGATTTAGATATAAGTTCCCATCATCTTCCTTAATGCTGCTTTTCAAAAATTTCTTCCTTTTTTGGTCCTTCTCCAACACGACCGCCCTTTATGAAACAAGTATACAATAATTTGCTAGTCAATTTTTAATGATAGTTAAGCTTTAAGTAATTATTTTTCTTAATTTACTTCTCTATATGCTATACAAGTTTTTTATTCCTCAATATATAAATTAAAAATGACAATGAATATTTTATGTTATTCTATTAAACAACTACTTAGCATATATTTTTTAACAAAATTAATTTATATTAATAAAATTATTTATTTATGATAATGCTGCTTGTTCGTCCATTTGACTGTTTGTCCACAACGTCAGACATGGACATTAGTGATAAATATCAAAGTGGATGGCATTCCTCAAATTAATGGACACGTGCTGGCTCACCTTGGTTGTGTCAATGTCTGTCCATATCTACCCCTAATATATACCATGAGTGCAAGACATGGTTGCATGAATCGGAATCGGAATCGGAATCGGTTTTCGTGAATCGGAATCGGAATCGGAATCGGAATCGGTCTGAATCGGCCAGGAATCGGTTTTGTTGAATCGGTCTAAATTAATTTAATCGGTCATATATAATAATTTGACAATTTATAATATAAATATATTAAAATTGGATATTGATGTTATTTTGATATTATTCTGTGTATTATAATTTATGATATTTTTAAATATTTTTTAAGATTTTTTTAATTATTTAGAATTAATTATTATTTTTGACTCGAGTTAGACTCGAGTCAACTTTTAATTATGAGAATGCCACTCTTACCCCCGCCGCCGCCGCCGGCCCGGTCGGCGGCGAGTCTCGCGGCGGCGATGTCGGAGGATGTCGGCAGCCCGGTCGGACGAACAGGCGGCGGTCGGACGGCAGATTCGCGGCGGAATCGCGGCGCTCGCGTTGGCCGGCGGAACCCGAGTTCGGGCGGCGCGGTCGCAACGCTGCGGCGGAATCGTGGCGGAGGGCGGAGCTGAGGTCGGAGTCGGGCGGCGGTGGCCTGGTCGGACGGAGGACGGCCGAGGGAGGACGGCGCAAGCGCGGCGGAGGGCGGCGGAGCGAAGGTCGGAGTCGGGCGGCGGAATCAGGGGGAGGGTATGATTTAGGTTTTTAAATCCAAATTACCATTTTACCCATGCTTAAATAATTTAATAAACATTATACCTAGGGTATTTTGGTAATTTCATAAAAAACTGATTCCGATTTAAATCGGCCGATTCCGATTCCGAGTTAAATCGGATCGCGCGACGCCGATTCCGCACGGAATCGGCCGATTCTTGCAACCATGGTGCAAGATAGTTGTAATTTCCTTGTTTGCTGTAGGGATCTAGGGTGTTGTTCCTGTGCTGTGCTATCAACCAGTCAGGATGCAGGAGCCCAATGTACATAGGGAACAGCCAAAGTTCTCCCGAAG